>JAQIUQ010001701.1:0-31280 GCA_030378365.1 Hybognathus amarus | reverse complement strand
GGATGTTACTTCGTTCAGTTACGTATTGCTAGGAAGAAGACTGTCATTTCAGTTCTTTTGCGGCTGTGATTATAGATTTTTTCTCAGATGAGCAACTGAGCGTCTATTCATCAGGCCAATGCACTGAAAATTATTGCAAATTAAAGTGAAAGTTGCAGACGTAACACACTTCTTCATTAAAAGTAAAGAAACAAAATGATCTTCCCAGTTCTGTTAACACTCTCTCTTATTGCTGTCTTTGACTTTTAAATGAGCTGATGATCAATACAATGCAGTAATATCTGTTGCTTTCACTGACGTGAACTCCATTAAATCTGCAGCGGGAATTGAAGATCCGATTTATATCCATTTTGCAAAAAAAACATTTATGGCCCAGTTTACACTGCCAGTGAAATGTGACCCAATTCCGTTTTTTACTCATATGCGACACAGATTGGATGTGTTCTATCACAGTGTAGGCCTCGTTCATATGTGGAAATAAATCAGATATAAATCAGATAGTGGGGCCAAAAGTCAGCCACTGATTGTGCAAGTTCTCCAACTTATAATAATGAGAGAAGTCTGTAATTTTCATCATAGATACACTTCAACTATGAAAGACGAAATGAGAAAAAAATCTAGGAAATCACATTGTAGGATTTTTAAAGAATTTATTAGTAAATTATGGTAAAAAAATAAGTGTTTGGTCACCCACAAACCAGCAAGATTTCTGGCTCTCACAGACCTGTAACATCTTTCTCTTTAAGGGGGCTTTCACACTTGGTTCGATTGCTGTTCCGAACCCAAGTTCGATTGCTCCCCCTCCCCTGCCCCGATGGTCTGTGTTCACATTATATATTTGTATCCGAACGCGGTAACGCTTGCCTCATCAAGCTGCAGCTGGCGGCGTAATCATGTTGCTTGGTAACCGCTATGAATGAAAAGGCATCAAACTGGATAGAATAGCTCGCTTCACATATTGTTCTTTTTTTAACCTTTGGTTTTGTTTTCAAAGAAAAGAATAATAGAAACAAAATGTATTATCCTTTTTACCCGTTATTATCAATCTAAATTAATCTACAGCAAGCTGTAATCTACAGCTCAAATTAATTTTCTATATTTAAGTTATTCATTTTTTTATTATTATCGTTTTTATTTAAATTTAGTTTTTATTCATTTAAATTTCGTTGCAATGTTTTATTCATTTAAATTTTGTTTTCATTTATTTAAATTTCGTTGCTATGTTTTATTCATTTAAATTTAGTTTTTATTCATTCAAATTTCGTTGCTATGTTTTATTCATTTAAATTTCGTTTTTATTTATTTAAATTTCGTTGCTTTGTTTTATTTAAATTTCATTGCTGTTTTATTCATTTAAATTTTGTTTTTATTCATTTAAATTTCGTTTTTATTTATTTAAATTTCGTTGCTGTTTTATTTAAATTTCATTTATTTAAATTTTGTTTTTATTTATTTAAATCTACCCTACTTTGTCAGTGAGAAGACTAACTTTTTAAAAATATTGCTGAAGTTAAAAAGACTTGTGTGTGTGTGTGTGTGTGTGTTTTATATCACTAGTGCAGTGTCAGTTCTCGGAGCATAAACTCGGCTCCCGTGAGGCACACCGCTTCCTGCTCACGCTGTTGTGTAGTTTATTCAAAGTTTATTAATTCTGAACATGTCGCGTCTTCGAATGTTCTATATTGCACCAAATACGACACTATACTTCCCTTGTGAGTATTTGGACCAGCCCTGAGAAAAGATACAGAAACACACTTGCGTCTGTCTGTCGGAAAAATGATTCGACCACATTATACCGTCATCAATGGCACGAGTTCACATGGACCGTACTCCAGACCACCTTTCACGGACCCGAGTCACGGTTCGCTGGTGCGCACCCGAGTTCGGAAGACAGCGTTCACATCATCCAGAACGAACCGAACTCTGACGTAGCCATTCGAACCCGGGTGCGCACCAAAAGTGCTAGTGTGAAAGCCCCCTTAGAAGCTCTTCTGTCCTCCACTCGTTACCTGTATTATTGGCACCTGTTTGGACCCGTTATGTGAATAAAAGACACCTGTCCACAGCCTCAAACAGTCACACTCTAAACTCAACCATGGCCAAGAGCTGTCGAAGGATGGGATGAGGATGAGTGAATCTACAATAGGCAAGCAGCTTGGTGTGAAAAAATCAACTGTGGGAGCAATTGTAAGAAAATGTGAAGACATACAAGACCACTGATAATCTCCCTTGATCTGGGGCTTCCACGCAAGATCTCATCCCGTGGGGTCAAAATGATCATGAGAACGGTGAGCAAAAATCCCAGAACTACATGGAGGGACCTGATGAATGACCTGCAGAGAGCTGGGACCAAAGTAACAAAGGCTACCATAAGTAACACACTACACCGAGAGGGACTCAAATCCTGCAGTGCCAGGCGTGTCCCCCTGCTTAAGCCAGTACATGTCCAGGCCCGTCTGAAGTTTGCCAGAGAGCATATGGATGATCCAGAAGAGGATTGGGAGAATATCATGTGGTCGATAAAACCAAAATAGAACTTTTTGGTAAAAACTCAACTCGTCGTGTTTGGAGGAAGAAGAATGCAGAGTTGCATCCCAAGAACACCATACCTACTGTGAAGCATGGTGGAGGAAACATGTCATGTTTCTGGGGCTGTTTTCTGCAAAGGGGACAGGAAAACTGATCCGTGTTGAGGGAAGAATGAACCTGGCCATGTATCGTGAGATTTTAAGCCAAAACCTCCTTTAGTGAGCCTTGAAGATGAACCGAGGCTGGGTCTTCCAGCATGACAATGATCCCAAACACACTGCCCGGGCAACGAAGGAGTGGCTCTGTAAAAAGCATTTCAAAGTCCTGGAATGGCTTAGCCAGTCTCCAGACCTCAACCCCATAGAAAATTAGTTGAGTCTGTGTTGCCCAGCGACAGCCCCGAAACATCACTGCTCTAGAGGAGATCTGCATGGAGGCCAAAATACCAGATACAGTGTGTGCAAACCTAGTGAAGACTTACAGGAAACATTTGACCTCTGTCATTGCCAACAAAAGTTATGTTACAAAGTATTGAGTTGAACTTTTGTTTTTGACCAAATACTTATTTTCCAGCATAATTTACAAATAAATTCCTACAATGTGATTTCCTGGATTTTTTTTTCTTTCCATTTTGTCTCTCATGGTTAAAGTGTACCTACGATGAAAATTACAGACCTCTCTCATCATTCTAAGTAGGAGAACTTGCACAATCAGTGGCTGACAAAATTTTTTTGGCCCCACTGTGTATGTGTATATGCGACTGTCATGTAAACAGGCAGATCAGATTTTCTGTGACATTAGGCTACATCTTTGCGGTTTAATGACGAGAACAACTCCAACTCGCATCTGCAAAGGGACGGATGGAAACATTGTGTCATAGTATAGGAGAAACATTGTGTCATAGTATAGGAGAAGAATGTCGACACACGTTGACACAACATATCAAAGCTTGTCTTGCTCATCCTAAAATTTTGGACCCACTGCTCCTCGTTAAAGCCCAGACGATTACTCATGAAAATGCGTTTATTGCACAATTTTTTTTTCACGTGCCATTTACGCCAAAAATAGGTTTTTGCGTGTATGATATGCACGTTATGGTATTTAATACGCAGGTTTACAGTGCATATCTGCAAGCAAAACTATTTTTGGCATATAAATGGAAAATAGAAATAAAATTCATGATATAGACACTCACTTTCATGAGATCGTGTTGTAGGCTATTTTCCCACCTGTCCTGAGATCTCGCTGCACGTTCGTCCATCTGTGCTAGAAGACCCCTTTAAACATGCGCAATATTTCAGTTGTCGAACTCGGATATGGGTCACAATATAAAGAACCTGTAAATGGACGGTCAAAAAAATTCAATGCCATGTGCGTTGGATGTATATGCATTGGCAAAAGCATCAGTATATGACGCCTTGGAATGAGAATGCGTTGTAAATTCATATATATTCCAATTTTGAAAATACTCCAGTTCATTTTCGAGAAATGAAAACATTTGTGAGATGATGTAAACATGTAGCAACTCAGTCTGGAAGTTTGAAGACTTCTGAGGTGGTAGCTACTTTAAAACACATCCTTTTGTTTTTGACTAATAAGTTTGCTCTCCAAATTCAATTGAATGTGAAAATCCTCTTTGGTCCAAAAAAGGTATTCATAAATTTGGTTGCCTTTACTTTATTCTCAGTCTTATCTTGCTCCATAGTTGAATTCTGCCCTTAGACACCCATTTGGTATCTTTGTTTCATGCACAAGTTGTTAAAAATTTATAGGATTGATGAAATACTGAAACCCGTAATAAGGGACTTGAAAATATTAGAAACTATTGTGGTTAGAGTTCTCGAACGGGTCGAGTCTGGGCCCGACAAACCCGACGGGACCCGCGGGTTCGGGCCGGGTTCGGGTCGAAATATAAGCAAATGACTCGGGTCGGGTCGGACCTCGGGCTTAATCTTTTCCACCCAGTAAAAAAACAAACAAATTATTATAATCATCGCTGCTGTTCACCGTAAAGAAAGTCTGGCTGCTGCGTGCAAAGTCCATCGCGGGTGGCTGGCAGAGAGGAGAACACGCCTCAGTCTATCCACTGTGGACGCACTGATCTTCCTCCACGATGCCTATTATAAGCATATGATTATGTTTGTAGGCTAGGTCTATTTTGTTTCAAAACTCGTAGCCCGCCTGCTAGTTTCAAAACGCGGTCGGAAGACTAGGAAAAGGAAAAGAGAATCTGACTGCGTGAGAAACCTGACAGGAGTCTCGGTCGAAGCTTTATACTCATTGGCGCGAGCTCAAAAGCAGCACTGGATGCAACGGTGATGCTGACCTGGCGATCTTGTTGATGGACTAGTAAGTCAACCTTTCTAAGTTTGTGCTCAGATTTTATTTTGTGATTTCACCGGAATGAATAGACGCTGCAACGGCAATAGACTGTACTAGAACGCGTGCGCTTGCAACACATTCTCACCCCAACTCGTCACCTTTGACCAAGCTTCAATATCTGACGCTTTGGGACGCCCTTTGGCGTCAGTTCATGACGCGATCCTACAGCGTCATCTAACTGGCGCGTCCGATTCGGGCCGCGGGCCGGGTTCGGGCGGATAATTCATGTTGATGTGTCGGGTTACATCGGGTCGGGCTTCAAAAGCCACGGGCCAGGTCGGGTCGGGTAATAATTTTCAGGCCCGTTGAGAACTCTAATTGTGGTTACTGTTCCATCTGCTGAACAACATGTATATGGCACTCTTGCTCAAATTACTGGTGGTTACTTGAGATATATCCAACTGCAGACCCGCAGCACCACCAGTTTCAGAACCCCAGTTTCAGAACCCCAGCGCCAGAACCGGAAGTGAGGGAGGGGCGGAATTATTATTATTGCATTAGCCTAAAGTTATTTTAGCAAGAATGTAAGAACAAAATGGGCCTGAGAGTGAGTTCATCATTTGATACATTGTAAGTTAAATTTATACAAGATTGTTGTGATAAAACAGGCCTAGGGTTGAATTGGTCATTTTGTATACATTTTTTATTGTTTCGTTTAAAACAATGCCGAATTTTCTCTCTTTTTTTAGATTTTGGAATTATTATTTTACACAGAAAAAAATGTTCATGTGTTCACATGTTCTTGTGAAAAAAAGTATATTTTATAAAAAATACCCATGCGTAATTTTTATTTTTATTAAACAATCAAAATCATCTTACAAATACATATCTCAATAAATAAATAAATAGAACTTAAAATATCACAGGTCTAATCAGTTATCAGAATTGTGAATAATTTTGAAAACCTCCAATGCTTGTCTTGTTTTATATCTTTCAAAGCTTTATTTACAAAGTTAACTCCTTCATAAAAAAAAAACAAAAAACAAAGGTCTTACCTTCATAAATCTACACGTATGTATAAACTACTTAGCTAAAATTATTAAACTGTCATACATTAAAATGCCCATAAGTTTCAAGTATTATTTTTTTACCATCATGATCAGGAAGTAACTCATAATACAATGAAACGGATAACGTCTCGGCTTACGTATGTAACCCTCGTTCCCTAGTACAGAGCGGAGACGTGTCGTCGGGGCAGTTCCCTGATGAATTGGGATCATGCTAGGGAGCCTTATTACCTCTGATAGAATTAACAACGAGCCAATAACCATTGGCATGCAATCTTTGCATTCCGCGAGCCGCCTACAAGCGCGGATATAAAAGCGGAAGTAAAGCATTGCATGGACGCTTTCGCTGAGGAGCCGAACAGAGTCCAGCCCTCCGCGAAGGTACAACAACATGGCGAAGGGACGACACGTCTCCGTTCCCTGTACTCAGGGAACGAGGGTTACATGCGTAACCGAGACGTTCCCTTTCGTCCTGGGAACTCCAACGTGTCGTCGGGGAGTTCCCTGACGAATTGGGATCCCTAATAAAACGCCATGGTGCTGGCCCCTTCCAGCGCCTAGCTACGCTACCCACGCAGTTTCAGAAAATAACGGTAGCTAGCTAGGGAGTCACACTGCTGTTCCGCAAGACCCAATCAGTGGACATTGGATAACACTGGAAAGCGTGCCCAACCCAAAGAAGGGGAAGGGAACGCTGCGGAAGCCAGCCGCCTGAAGAAGGCCTGGAATACACATATGTACTAGCCTAAGGGGATAGTGAAACATATGGCAGTCCCTGAGGTAGTCCCAATCCAAGGGGAAATGGGAGCGTACACAACAGGGACGACAGAACGAGTCTGTCAAGGGGAAGACACGGCTGGACTGCACGTGGCATAATGGGTCACAGAAGAGACCACTGGACATAACACCCAGTCTACACAACAACTCCATTAGAGGTAGTAGACCTGGCGCCTGGCGGTCCGCCACGTCAGGCACCGGAGGGGTGATGGAGGAACTCCCGAGGCTAACCGACGTAGGGCGCCAACGGAGCAGAAGACGCACGTATCCGGCTGAGGCACGATGGCGTAGCAAGCCGACACAACCTATTCCCTCGCACCACTTGCCGTAGCGAGTACTCGGGAGGAATCAGGTTTCACACGTGGGCTATAGAATCTAGCGAATGTGTTCGGTGTCGCCCAGCCCGCAGCTCTACAGATGTCTGTCAGCGAGGCGCCTTGAGCCAAAGCCCAGGAGGCGGCAACACCTCTCATGGAGTGAGCACGCAACCTGGGAGGACAAGGCTCACCCTGTAGCTTCATACGCTCGTGTGATAGCATCCACTACCCAGTGGGCTAACCTCTGCTTGGAGACAGCCTTCCCCTTCTGCTGGCCTCTGTAACAGACAAAGAGCTGGTCTGAGGTCCTGAAAGCTTTGCGTTCTGTCACATAGAAACCCGGCAGGGCGCGGACTGGACAGAGAAAAGCTAGGCCTGGGTCCCTGACCTTGCACAGTGTCTGTGCAAGAAGGCTCACTGAGGGAAACGCATACTTGCGCAGGTCCCAGGGCCAGCTGTGGGCCAGGGCGTCTGTGCCGAGGGTCCCCTCGCACTGGGAGTAAAACCACTGGCAGTGGGTCGTGTCCCGGAGAGGCACGGTTGAGCTCCCCCTGGGACATGAGTGGCGCGAAGTTACCTCAGATGCTTATGACTCCACAGGAGGAGGTGGGAGGCGAGTTGCGACATGCGGCGGGAGCGTAGGCCACCTTGGCGGTTGATATACACAACTGTCGCAGTACTGTCCGTACGGACCAGTATGTTCTTGTCTTTGAGAAACCGCCTGAGGCAGCACAAAGCCAAGCGTACTGCTTGCAACTCCAGGCAGTTGATATGCCAATGCAGCTGGGGCCCCGTCCACAGACTCGAGACTGCATGCCCTTTGTACGTGGCCCCCCACCCATGGCAGAGGCATCCGTGAAAACCACAGCATGCCTGGAAACCTGGACTGAAGGACAACAGGATCCGACCACTGGAGAGAAGGTTTGGCGATAAAGCCAAATGCCGCTATGCCACGCCCACCTCGGGACTCGATCCCCAGGAGCTTCTGAAATAGTTTCAGTGGAACCGCCTGTCCTGCCTCCGAAAGGACCTGAGGCAGGTAACGGTAGCTATAACAGTATATCAGCATAACAGCGACCAGACTTCCTCGCTCCAGGGTTGGTGGTCTGCGCTGGAGGAGGAGCTGGCACTGAGGAGCGATCCCGGCGACGGGAAGCAGCCCGGGGCTTGTACAGCCACAGAGGGAAGGAACTCGCAGCAGTCCGCCTCCTGTGAGGATGTGCCGTATAGCCTCCGACTGCTCCGGCGGTGGAGAACTTCTGGGCCAAGTCTCTCCACCGCGTTTGTTCTTCTCCGCTTCCCTCATATCTGGCAGGGTCAGCCAAAGGTGGCGCTCCTTGACCACCAACGTGGACATCGCCCGACCCAGCGATGTCCGGTGACTTCCGTCGCTCGGAGAGCGAAGTCCGTCACCACACACAACTCCTGCAGCAGAGCCGGGTCGGGACCCCCAGCCTGCACGTCATGAAGCGCCTTCGCCTGGTGTACTTGCAAAAGCGCCATGGCGTGCAGGGCGGAAGCGGCGTCCCCACACGCACTGGCAGGTATCCCTGGTCAGCTCAGAGGAAAACCTACAGGCGCGAAAGAGGAGTGAAGGGGCACCCCGCCAGGAGGAGGCGGTCTTCAGACACAGCTGGATCGCGACAGACCGCTCCACTGGGGGATTCCCTCAGACCCATGCGCTGTCCAGGGTGGTGAGGAAGGAGGAGCGAGGTTGCCTCCGTCTAAGCGCCAGAGGCGCCGACCAGGACTTCCTCAACTCCTCATGCACTTCAGGGGAAGAAAAGGACTGGAGCAGGCCGCGGGGCAACAGCACGACCCGCTCCGGCGAACCACAGTCATCCAGCCTGCGAAGGTTCGGGACCCGGTGGAGGGTTCCACGCAAGCCCGACATTCGCGGCCGCCCGTTCGAGCATAGCAGCCATTTCCGGGTCAGGCTCCACCGACGCCACCACACCCGAAGAGGGGCAGCGCCGCAGAGTCTCTCGCCAGAAGACTGCTCTTGCTGATCCCTCAGGTGGCGCCCCGAGAGACAATCGGAACCACCCGAGGGGGCTCCGGCCGCTCCGCCGGAAGCGCCGATGGCAGCGTGCTGCTAGAGGTGTGAGGCGCCCGACAGGATCTTTCACCTGTCACGTTTCTCACTGTAATCCTCATATGCTCACCAACAGGAATCACTGAAGTAGCCATCTGCTGAACTGAACCAGCAGACTAACTAGATCGGAGATTCTCTGAAGGGACTTCCCCATGCTCTCAGGGCTCTTAGTCTCGAATGTAGCATCGCGAGAAGTCATATTCCCCGCAATGAGAACACATGACTCATCCACAAGCTGCCGCCTCTGCGTTTGCTGAAGCACAGACATGTGAAGCAGTGCTTGTGGCCATCAGCCTGAGGGAGAAATGGACCGCATCCAGAAACGCACGGGCGATTTGACATCCTGAAAAGGACGCGAACACACCGTGGAGCTCTTTCAGTAAAATAAAGCAAAAAAGAAAACAAAAAAGAAACTGCTCTTCAGTGCCGAAGAGCAGAGGGATCTCCGCCGCAGACACCGCCGGAAATTGCAACCGTGTGCTGCGCTTGAGAACGAAGACCACTGGAAGCACCGTCACACCAGCACCGCGAACGTTTCTGTTCCCAGGCTCGTTTTCTTCAGAACAGCAGGTAAGCTTTGAGAGGCTCCGAAGCGAAAAGCGTCCATGCAATGTTTACTTCCGCAAATTGCATGCCAATGGTTATTGGCTCGTTGTTAATTCTATCAGAGGTAATAAGGCTCCCTAGCATGATCCCAATTCGTCAGGGAATCTCCCCGACGTACACGTTGGAGTTCCCAGGACGAAGGGAACTGAAACTATATAGTCAAGTCAAGTCAAGTCACATTTATTCATATAGCGCTTTTCACAATACAGATTGTATCAAAGCAGCTTCACAGTGACAACATGACAGTAGTACAACACAGATAAGTAATATTGTTAAATGGTAAAAAACCCGACTAAGCAAGCCAAAAGCAAGGCAAAGCAAGGCGACAGTGGCAAGGAACCAAAACTCCATCAGATTGGATGGAGAAAAAACCTTGGGAGAACCCAGGCTCAGTCGGGGCCAGTTCTCCTCTGGCTTACATTCATATTGTTTTTATATAAATATTAAATATAAATATTGTTCATATATACTATGGAGCCATAACATATCGCCAGCGTCTGAGTCGTCTCTTCACAGGCGTTGGGGCATCTGAGATCCCCGTGAGAGGCTGGATACAAACTGGACCTGACGAACGCCATTTTCTCGGGACAAACGTCCCGAGATAACAGCAGAAAGGCAGATGGGAAATAATTAGCATAGCTGATGTTCAGAATGATTTCCATTATACAGGAGTCGGTGTTAGAAAATCACTATCTCACAAACTCTCCGCAAGCCAACCATACGTGCCGAACGTGTTCGAACCGTTTGTCTAAAAGGCTGTCGAGCCCCACTGGTGCGTTAAGCAATTTCAGCGGCAAACGGTTCTGTATGGCATAACAGAGGACTAAAAGGTAAGCATTATGTGAATGCTTGACTGAAGAAATGCGTCTTTAGTCTAGTTTTAAACTGTATCAGCGAGTCAGAGCCTCGGACCATATCGGGAAGGCTATTCCAGAGTTTTGGAGCTAAATGCGAGAACGCCCTCCCTCCTTTAGTGGACTTAGATATCCTAGGAATGACCAGAAGCCTTGAATTTAGTGATCTTAAAGAACGCGGTGGATTGTAGGGCGAAAGAAGGTCCGTTAAGTACATTGGAGCTAAACCATTTAGGGCTTTATAGGTCAGTAGTAGTATTTTGTAGTTGATACGGAACTTAATAGGTAACCAGTGTAGAGATGATAAAATCAGTGTTATATGATCATATTTTCTTGACCTAGTAAGAACTCTAGCGGCTGCATTTTGGACTAACTGTAGCTTGTTTATTGAGGATGCAGGACAACCGGCTAATAAAGCATTACAGAAATCCAGTCTCGAGGTCATAAATGCATGAACTAACTTTTCTGCATCAGAAACAGACAGCATGTTACGTAGCTTAGCAATGTTTCTAAGGTGGAAAAAGGCTGTTCTTGTAACATATGAAATATGATTTTCGAAAGACAAGTTGCGGTCTAGTATAACACCCAGGTCTTTTACTGTAGTGGATAAAGTAACAGGACATCCATCTATATTAAAGTTGTATTGTAAGAGGTTTTGTGAGTAGTTTTTTGGACCAATAAGTAATACCTCCGTTTTATCTGAATTTAATAGCAGGAAATTACGCGTCATCCAGCATTTTATATCTTTGAGACACTCGGTCAATTTAGATGAGTTAGTGTTTTTGTCTGGTCGCTGATGAAATATATAATTGAGTATCATCAGCATAACAGTGGAAGTTAATTCCATGTTTTCTTATAATATTACCAAGTGGCAGCATATATATTGAGAATAGCAGAGGGCCTAAAACCGATCCTTGCGGTACTCCATAGTCTACTGGCGTTATCTTTGATTTTTCCCCATTTAAACAAACAAAATGAGAACGGTCCGATAAGTACGATCTAAACCAGCTTAATGCCTGTCCCTGAACACCAGTGTAGTTTTGTAGTCGATCCAAGAGTATTTTATGATCTATAGTGTCGAACGCAGCGCTAAGATCAAGTAGGACTAGTATTGAGATACAGCCTTGGTCAGAAGCTAAAAGTAAATCATTTGTAATTTTAACTAGCGCAGTTTCTGTACTATGATGCGGTCTGAATCCTGACTGGAATTTTTCATAGATATCATTTTCTTGCAAAAAAGAGCACAATTGAGCGGACACAACTTTTTCTAGTATTTTTGACATAAATGGAAGATTTGAAATGGGTCTGTAATTTGCTAAGTTATTTGGATCTAATTGCGGTTTCTTAATGAGAGGTTTTATTACTGCCAGCTTGAATATTTTTGGAACATGACCTAAAGATAAAGACGAGTTAATAATATTGAGGAGAGGCTCTTCCACTACAGGTAACACTTCTTTTAGTAGTTTAGTTGGTATTGGATCTAATAAACATGTTGTTGGTTTAGAAGCAATGATAAGTTTATTTAGCTCTTCCTGTCCTATCGTTGTAAAGCGGTGTAGTTGTTCTAGAGGGGCCATAATTGAGGCTGAATCATAAGACACCATAGAGGATTGTACATTTATAATTGTGTTTTGGATGCTTTCTATTTTCTCATTGAAGTAATTCATAAAATCATTACTGCTAAACTGTAACGGTATATTTTGCTCTGGCGATGTCTGTTTATTTGTTAGTCTAGCCACGGTGTTAAATAAAAACCTTGGATTATTTTGGTTATTTTCTATTAGTTTGCGGAGATGCTCAGCCCTGGCAGTTTTTAGAGCCTTTTTATAACGTGACATACTGTCTTTCCACGCGATTCTAAAGACCTCTAAATTAGTTTGTTTCCATTTATGCTCTAAGATACGAGTTTCTCTCTTGATAGCATGCGTATCACTGTTGTACCAGGGTGCTTTAGTTTTCTCTATAACCTTTTTTAATCTAATTGGTGCAACAATATCTAATGTACTAGTGAAAATGGTGCTCAAACTGCTAGTCATTTCATCTAATTGATCAGTTTGTTTGGGTTCACTTAGCAGCTCAGATAGATCAGGTAAGCAATTTGAGAATCTATCTATAGTGGTTGGAAGGATTGTTCTGCCTTTTCTATAACGTGGCGCAACATGACATATTTCGGCAGTACGTATTATGCAAGTCACCATGTAATGATCAGTGACGTCATCGTTTTGCGGTATAATATTTATATCAGTTGGACTGATTCCATATGATATAATTAAATCTAGTGTATGATTTAGACGATGAGTGGGACCACTGACATTTTGTTTGACCCCAAAGGAGTTTAATAAGTCTGTAAACGCAGCCCCTAAAGCATCATTTGTATTATCTACGTGTATGTTAAAATCTCCAACAATTATTGCTTTATCGACATTCACCAATAGATCCGAGAGAAAGTCTGCAAACTCCTTTAGGAATTCAGCATATGGCCCTGGAGGTCTATATACAGTAGCCAAGGCTAGAGATAATATGGATTTCTTTCTTACATCTAACAGCGTAACATTTAGCACAAGTACTTCAAAAGAATTAAACTTGTGACCTGTTTTCTGAGTAACATTAAAAATATCTTTATAGATTGTCGCAACACCGCCGCCGCGACCGATTAGACGAGGCTCATGCTTATAACAGTATCCTGGTGGACTAGACTCATTTAGAACAAAATACTCATTTGGTTTAAGCCAGGTTTCAGTAAGGCACAGAACATCAAAATTATTATCTGTGACCATTTCATTTACAATAACTGCTTTAGGTGTGAGCGATCTAATGTTTAGAAGACCTAGCTTTAAAAATTGTTTTTGTTCACTGATATTGAGATTTTCTGGTTTAATTACAATAAGATTTTTGATTTTTGCTGATTTGTAAACGTCGGCGCGTGAAGCTTCAAGCGTTGAACGCCGATCCAACAGCTCGGCTTGCTTCACCAGCAGACCACGGATCTGCTTCTCGACGCGTTCCAGCTCCTGTTTCACCGTGAAGAGCTTGAATGTGTCCTCACCTGCACACAGAGGTAACGTTAGACTCTCATCCGATGTGTTCGCCATTATAAAAGATGAACAGTAAATTAATATCCCGACTAATTTAAGACTGAAATGCCGGATACAACCCGTATCTTTTCAGTGAAACGGGTGTAAAATGAGACGGCCGATAGGCGAAGGGCCACGCTTGGAATGCTAGCGGGCTAAAGGTGATAGAAAAATAGGAAGTGCTAGTTTATAAATGAGTGGTAAAGAAGAAAATCAAGGAATTAATGAAGTAATTCTCCGGAGCTACAAACACAAATACAGATCGCACGCGTATGCGCCGTAAAGGCAGGTTCTCACAGCAATGCCTATGCCCCGTTGATGCAGGCTCTAAGCAAAGCAAGTGAGAAGCCTTGAGTCGGGCCACGCGTGGAATGCTAGCGTGCTAAAGGCTAGTAGCCTAGATTCGGAAAATTGGATCTAAGTAGCGATATCAAAGCAATCCAATTGTTTTTTATAAGGAATAGTGTCGAGGATAAGTTCACATGATAGAAAAATAGAAAGTACTAGTTTATAAATGAGTGGTAAAGAAAAAAATTAAGGATTAATGAAGAAATCCTCCGGAGCTACAAACACGAATACAGATCGCACGCGCATGCGTGAATATATATATCTATACAATTATATTACACAAAATCAATGTTTTTAAAATGCTTATTGTAGGCCTACTGTAATGTAGCATCATAACATACTAGAGAGTAGGACGTTTCATGTTCAATAAAAGCTGTTTCATGTGTAAAATACCCTCCAAATTATGTTAGGTGGCGCTATTAAGTTTTCGAACCTAAGCTCCGCCCCTCACTTACGGCCCTGGCGCTGGTGTTGGTTAGAACGTAAGCTCCGCCTCTTACTTTCGGTTCTGGTGCTGGGTTCTGGTAGCCTGACTTCGTCATACTCATTTTCCTATCGGTATATGAGTCTGATATCGCTCCGTTGAGCTTTGATTATGAGGTGTGTCGTAACCGAACCAGGAAAAAACAACAACTCTGCACTCAATTGGATAGTCGGTAAACCTACAACCAATCAGAGCAACCCAGTAAGTCAGCTACTTTGCATAGAGTTGTCATATACAGAACATAGCCTAACTTTACTTATTTTAGAAGTTAAATAATGAGTGTTGCTTCTTTTACTTACTCCTTCATGAGAGCGACCAAAGGTGAAACCACAGCGACCACAGGCTTTTCATTATGTCCCATCTTCTTAGCCACCGTCAGAGCCAGCTGATAAGTTACACTTTTCCCGAATCATGTGGGACGGCAAAAATATCTTTCCGATTGACAAATTCCTTGATTGCAGTTTTCTGTTTGTCTATTAAAATTAATGTGCTGTCGATTTATTTCACAACAGACACGATTGAGGGAAGACAGTTAGCGATCTTTGATAACGTGATGATTACATCCCTGCATATCACCTGTCCATCATCGTATAAAGCCCGCCCTGGCAATTTGATTGGCCCAATCAGTTTTTAACAGTTCATAATTACTCCTCAATGGATTCGAGTCCAGTCCGAACTTCTCGTCCAAAAAATGTTGCGGAGTTCGGGCTGGCATCCAGGCTAGGGTTTTGGCGCTGGGGTTCTGAAACGTGTGCTGTGGGTCTGCAGCTGGATACTATAGGGTTACTTAGGTATGCATATAATTCTTGGGTTCTTTTAGATCACTTGTACTGTATGATCAGCATTATGCCAGTTTGATAGATGATCCAACATTGATCTCTTCTTTTAACATCAAGATGAAAAGCATGCTCAATACTTTGCAGTATTTCAATAAAGGGGAAAAATATGCTGACATCATGCAAGACATTTTGGAAGGGGTTAGTAAATATGAGATGAAATATGAAATATCAAACTACTTTTTGAATATCCAATTGAACATTTAATCTTAAAAAAAGCTAGTTAAACACGACTTATTATTTTAATTAAGGCTTTTTTTCAACTAAAAACAACCCATCATTAATATTAATATTAATATTAACCTTGTGGCACTGTGACGTGATAAATTAATTGATAATTCCTTTTGAGCTAAATTGGCCTGTCTGGGCCCTTAAACACATATAAATATATATATTATAATGATATATGTTCCTTACACATGTATTCCCTTTTATCACTGTAAAGCTGCTTTGAAACAATCTGTATTGTAAAAACAGCTATATAAATGGTGACTTGACTTTTATCTTTATATTTCTATTTTGTGGGAGTCCCGTGAACCTTTCCAAGTCCCGTAATCACCTTACTTGTCCATCAAATCTTACTTGTCCATCAAAGCACCAGTGGCGTAGGCAGAAATTTTATTTTGGGTGGGCTTCAATAATAATAGACAAACAGCAAAAACAGTTAAGTTACACCTTTATATTCAGCAAATCATCATGTTCAACCAAGCAGAGCTCAATGAAGGCTGGACAAATCAGTGTAGACAATAAGTTGTCTATTTTATTCAGGCTAGTCAGCAGCAGTGCAAAGACAGTTCACCCAAAAATAAAGTAAGCTAAAATATTAATATCGCAGTTAGATCGATCGGCGGGTAAACCCACGTCAGGCTGACCTGGAGAGAGAAAATAAGCGGCCGCCGCCAGCACCTGACTAGCCTTCTGTGGGTTAATGAGTATGAAGAACTGTCTGGGTGGGACTCGGTAGATGAGGGCAGGAGCGTGTCTTCTTCCTCAAGTCTTTTTTTTTTTTCCAAATAGCACATTAAAGAAAGATGTTTACAGCCATTATTGTGGCGCCGGTGCCACTGAACGTTTTCCAATCGGAACCCCCAGCAACCATAGCAACCAATAATGTTCAGGGAGGGAGGCTTTCTACAACTTGCTTCAACAGTTCCATTTTATTCGGGAAACGAATTAAATCAGGTATATATAAATATATTTTCTTAAATACATTTGAATAATAAATATAAACTATTTTTTTTTTTTTTATCAAACTTGCCTGGGCGGGCCAGTGAGTAATGTGGCGGGCCAGTGCCGCCCTGGCCCAATACTGGCTATGCCCCTGCAAAGCACTCTACTGCGGCGGGTCCCTCTGTCGGAGTCCAGTTCTTTACCGGCATGCATAGGGGTTAGTATTAGCAATACTACGCACCCAAATAAAAAACAGCGGTACAGCCAGTGTTTATAACAGAATGCAATGAATGAGCGAGTGGTCAGAGCATTTTGGGCCTTATACAGGACAGAGCGCAATTCTGAGATAGGGGGCTGCTTATATTTCATGAGTGAGTGGCTGGAGCACTTTGTACTCTATGCATGTACAAAGTCTCGTTCACGAAGAGCAGCACGACGCATGTGCATGGTAATGACGTAGGAGCTATACCTTTAAGATCCATGGCTGAATGAGAGGAGACGGACTTGTGCAGCGCTGCATACTTCTGAGTGGGCATCTCCCAGCAACACCGCTGTCCAGAAGGCATTTGAAAAAAATATATATATATAAAACTCGCCAGAATGCTTGCAGGGGGGCGGCAATCCAGTTACCATCCTCTAATGAGCGTATCTCAATGGCAAGGTGTCTTCTTGTAGCTTGTGACGGTCCAAGTGGTGGTAATGTGGATGTATCAACACACACACACACACACACACACACGCACATACACATTCTCATTTATTTGTTTCAGCTTGTGTTCCTTGTTCCTCTCGGCCCCTCACATAGCTGAAGAAGAAAGATTCTGATGTGATGGCTTCCAGCTCCACCTTATAGAGCAGGGTAGTCTGCCTCTATTTCACATACTTAAAGGCCATTCCCGGGTGACCTCTGCCAACGAGATTTCATAAGGCTTCAGAAGATTCAAGGAATGAGGGGAACCCAGCCCCCATGCACCCTATAGTGTCAACTCTGACGCAATGTCGAGTGAACCAAACTCAAAAGGGAACCTGTTAATTCAGATGTTACCGCAAAACATTTTAGTGTACAATGATTTTGGCATGACTGCATGTGAGTTGGTCTGATAGCAGTGGCAGGTGTTTGCATGGCAGCAGTGTTAAATGTCAGTCTGTAATGCAGCTGGACAGCATCTCAGAGCTTGGACAGAGACTTTATTGGCCCCTCCATGCCCTGTGGCACGCCTGAAGCCTCATGAACAGCCTTGCTTCAATACAGAATTTGAACATTACTCATTCCCAAACACCTGTTAATCCATTTGTGAAGGAAATACACAGATATAATTTTCATAAACATTAGTTGGGTACAACAGGGCTAATGGCATGCTTTAAGAAAAAATCTGCTTTTCACTATTCCCATTTGATTGCAGAAAAAAATATATGTTTATATTGAACATTGATGGAGCAACATATTTTGTGTGACAATAAATCAGAAAAGGGTTTATTTTGTTAAAAAAAACATATAAATACATGCACAAGGTAAGGGTGGGCTTTTAACCCTCAAATGGGCTAAAAGGCTCACCAGCATGAGGAAAAAAATATTGAAACAAATACTTTAGTTAAAATAATATGTTTTTGAAAATATCTTGGTTAATACAATTACTTTATCAAAGATTGAGCTATTTTCGGCTTCATTTCAAACATACAGACACAAAATTATTTAAAAAATGTAAAGCTTCTGAAAGCATTAAATGGGATCCCATAATAATTGAATATGGCTTTACAATAGTAACAAATACATTTGATATTTTATCTTATGATATGATATCATATTATTAAAATATATTTAATTATAATAAAAGGTGATTATAGGTGATTATCTCAAAGGTGGACATCCAACTTGATATATGATATTTACCATCTGAATCTAAAAAAAACAAAAGTCTTTTATTTTATGAATTTTAAGGTCTAAAAATCATGGAGAGAAAAAAGCACAAAAGACATCCAGACTGTCAAACATCTAAAACCCAGAAAGCCTTGAGTTATATTCTTATAGCCTATAGATGATAAGAATTAACAAGTCAAATAATTCTACAGTAGAAGCTACTGTAGATGACATGTGGCAGTTTTGAAGGAAGTTGACTCCCTTTGTTACATTTGTATGAGGCCTACTGCCATACATGTCTTTTTTATTATCATATAACAGAGAAGAAGATGAGCACACAATGTGTCTAAATTAACTTTCCCAATTTGGCAGTAAATGAAATCAATTCTATCCTTTATGTTACTTTTTTCATATGCCTTTTGTCTTGTTGTGGAATCTTTTCTCTCTCTGCCTCATTCATCTGTTTTGCCCTTTCCTTGATCTGATAGCATTAAACATATAATTAAGCCATAAAGGAAGGGCTGATGAGCGTCGCAGATGGTAATTGCGTCCTGACGTTTGAATGAAATGATATGCATTGCTACAATTTACAGCCTGTTCCTCATATTTTATTCAGAAACCTTTTATCTCTTTTGCCTCAGAATTATTCTGCAATAAATTTAGACATCTTATCAATAGTGCAGTGATAGAGGCAGACACCTGGAGACACAGAGGAGGGAGGAAAAGAAAAAGAGAATTGAAAAAAAAAAGTCCAATATTTTGCACCGTTAGAAATAGTCCACAAAGAGATGCTTAATATTGTTGCCTCTGTGTGGACCTGTCTTATATTTTGAGTTAAAGAGAGATTGCTTCAGCTGGACATAAACACTTTAAAAATAGCTTTTAACTTTTAATTAATAACAGTTTTGTGTGTATCATCAGATAATTACATTTTATCCTGTTTTATATTGTTCATGTAGCTCAAACAGCCGAATATTACTGATGCTTGAAATGACAAGAACATGATCAATTCCCAGGAAATTCATGAACGTCTAAAAATATGGGTAACACTTTAGAATACTGTTCCTTTTTTAATGAATAACACATGAACAAATGAGTAACACACTAGTAACTACTATTAACTAATAAGAAACTCTGATTAACAAATTAGTAATTAATAGCACTCAGTTGGATGTGGTAGTTCACTATTAAATCGAATCAGGAACCATTTTCCATACCTCCCAGAGAACTACTATATATAGGTTATTAATTAACATGAATAATGCATAATTTATAATAAAAGTAACAGTAACCCACTAGCAATTGATTCTGAATAGTAATTCCTTTCCGATTTGGCAACACTTAAGTAATTATGTACTGTGTTCCCATGATCTTCACTTTAGAAAACTAATCCAAATTATTAGTAGTTCCTTTAGAAGGATGTAGTAACACTTAATTCATAACCAATGGGTTACCTGTACCTTTATGCATTATGCATTATTAAAGGGATACTCCACTTTTTTTGGAAATAGGCTCATTTTACAACTCACCCAAAGTTAAAGAGTTGAGTTTTACCATTTTCGAATCCATTTCAGCCGATTTTCTGATATTTAGAAGAATATCAGTAACCAGACAGTTTCTGGTCTCATTGACTTCCATAGTATATATTTTTTTCCTACTATGGAAGTCAATGAGACCAAGAAACTGTCTGGTTACTGATATTCTTCTAAATATCAGAAAATCGGCTGAATGGATTTGAAAATGGTAAAACTCGACCTGTTTAACTCTGGGGCAGTGGCGGATCTAGAAATTTTTTCATGGGGAGGCAAAGGGGTGGCAAGAGGTTTTGGCAGGGTGGCAGGGGTAGACTGTACATGGCAATCCCTAAAGGCCTATGTGAATCGCTTTAATAAGAAAAACATAAAAACACTTTTAAACTATAGTATTGTTTAATCATGCCCTTACACACTACAAAGGTTTTTAATTCACAACAAGAATAAGCCCAGTGCATTGTTCAAACTAAATTGTGCATTTAAAAAAAAGTAAAAGTATAAAAAGCTAAATGAAAATTTATTTTAAAAAGTACAATAATTGTGTCCAAGATGCAGTGGACAGGTATAAAACAGCGGACAAAACTCAAGTTCTTATTATAATTAAAAAAGTATACTTACAGTCCACAAATGACCCTCTCTCCAGTTTAACGTTACTGCCTTTCATATCCCTCACGTTCTTCCTCCTGTGTACTACTTTTGATTTATTTTTTTATTTTTTTCGCAAAAAAGCTGGCAATATACCCCAATTATAGCCTTCCTTTTCATGGTTAGGCTCCTACTTTCTTCAACTACTCTTGCATGCAAAAGTCAATATGTGAAATCTCTGGTTATCCTTACATTACACTGTAGGGCCATGTAGCTAATAAGTAGCTTATAACAAATATAAAATCAGAATTAGGCCCTCAAAGTACGACTCATCTTGGAGAATAATAATAATATAAACAGAGCAATTCCAAGAGGGTCCTGTCACCATCGGTGCTCGGGCCCTAAAGATCACATGCACACACCAGTTATGTTTACTACTTCATCCTATTGTATTTGTAATTTCCCCAGTTATAACCTGGTTTCATTGAGTGATATCTGAGAGGAATTGGATTTATAGAACTGCTTAGCTCAGAGGTCGGGTACCTTTTTTGTCCAAAGAGCCAATTTTTTTTATTTATGCTTAATGCATTTTTCCAAAAGAGCCTTAGTAAAACAAAATAGGCTATATAATAGTATTATTAAAAAATATATATTAATAATTCTCAATGAAATTTCAACAGTATTAGGTTAATTATTAGGTCCATAGACAACTAAAAACAAACAAATATTTAGCAAGTTTCAATATTAATTGTGAAGGGCTTTCACAGTGAGTTGAGTTATCAACTAAGCATAGTTCTTCCTCATACAGTTACACAGTAGCTACTTACATCTACTGTGTTTACGTGAATACTCGACTTGGCATTTTGATATTTATGTATTCATTTGGCCGTTTAGGTGAGCAACCGAAAAGCTAATCAAATGATCGTTCTCCTAACTGGCACTGTATTGTGTTGTAACGTAACGGCGGCGTAGGCTAATGGATACAAACAATATTTTATATATTTTATTAAGCTGTTCTTGACTTTACTAAAATCGAAATTAGATAATCAAAGGGAAGAGTGCTCTTAAAATGAGGAGGGAACGATTTTTTGACCGATGATTTTGACTAACGTAACAGACTCGCTGTTTGTGCTGATGCTGAATCGTCTTTAGCATACAATACATTCATTTACAAATGTAACTAAGTTAAACGCGTGCTTAAACTACACCTGGGGAAACTCACTTCACCGTCAGAGGCTCTGGGGCAGCTGCAGTCTCTCCAGTCGGGTTGCAAGGCCACTCCACCGCCACACAGCAGACTCGCTGTGTGTGTGTGTGTGTGTGTGTGTGTGTGTGTGTGTGTGTGTGTGTGTGTGTGTGTGTGAGAGAGAGAGTGTGAGAGAGAGAGCCAGACAGACTGAGCCAGAGCCGTTACTGAGCGAACGCCGCTCTGCTGCACGTTGAATCAGGGGGAGGGGATAATAATACATTTAAAATGAAAAATTAAATTGTTCACTTTTGGTAAATGTATTGTTTATTTCACTATTTTGAGAAGCGTGTAGTGGTAGGTTGTTTTTACAAGTACATTTTTTTGGATCATCAAAGTTAGGGGGCAGATGGGGTGGCAAGGCTCTAGAGTGGGGGGCACCTGCCCCCCTTGCCCCTGTAGAACCGCCCTGACTCTGGGGGAGTTTTAAATTGAGCCTATTTCCAAAAAAAGTGGAGTATCCCTTTAATATTAATTATGAACCCGTATATTAGTTCTAGTAGTCTTCAGTGAGGTATAAAAATACTAGTTACTGATTAGCTAATTGTGAACTACCACATTCAACTGAGCACTATAACTTACTAATTCATTAAACAGAGTTTCTTGTTAGTTAATTGCTACTTGAATGGGTAACGCTTCCTTTTACAGTACAGTTCTTACAGTGTACTTACAGTGTACTTACCTAGAAAGTACTGGCTAATATAAGGTAAGTACATGGAACAGGGTAGGTTTAGGGGTAGGTTCAGGGTTAGTACTAGTTATTACCCAGTAATTGTAGTTACTAAAATAAGTAAATAGTATTTACATGGGTAACTGGACTGTAAAAGGAAGCGTTACCCTTGAATGTTAATAGTGCATTACTTTTTTTGTTTCTGTGTAGTTACTCACATGCCTGTCCTGTCAATTGTGTTGCACATGGGTGTTTGTTATGTTGTGCCATGTGCTGTTGTGATTGTTGTTCCCTCCCATCGTTACCTGATTCGTGTTGAGTTTATCCACCTGTTCCCCTCTTGATTTGTTCCCTTTATAAGTCTCCTCATGTTTGCAGTCTTTGTCGGTTCGTTGTCTTTGTCGGCCACCCCGAAGGGTCTCTCACCGCCCTGGCCACCCTGAAGGGTCTTCACCGCCCTGGCCACCCGAAGGGTCTTCACCGCCCTGGCCATCCGAAAGGTCTTCACCGCCCTGGCCGCCCGAGGGGTCTTCACTGCCCTGGCCGCCTGATGGACTCTGTGTTTTTCCCTCACCGCCCGATGGACTCTGTGTTTTCCCTCTCTGCCCTATGGACTTTCTGGTTTCCGCCCCAGTCGCCTGATGTCTCTGTTCCTCCCGCCCCGTCCTGGTCTGTCCCTTCCTGTCCCGCCCTGGTCTGTCCCTCCCGTCCGCCCTGGTCTATCAGTCCCTCCGATCAGTCCCTTCTGTTCCGCCCTGATGTTTCCTTCCTGCCCCGCCTTGCCTGATGGAGCGTCTGGTAGCCGCTCCGTAGGGAGGGGGTTATGTCACATGCCTGTCCTGTCAATTGTGTTGCACATGGGTGTTTGTTATGTTGTGCCATGTGCTGTTGTGATTGTTGATCCCTCCCCCTCGTTACCTAATTAGTGTTGAGTTTATCTACCTGTTCCCCTCTTGATTTGTTCCCTTTATAAGTCTCCTCATGTTTGCAGTCTTTGTCGGTTCGTTGTCTTTGTCAGATGTCTCTCTGTTCCTGGTTGGCGTTCCCTGTTCCTGTGTTTGTTTCATGTTCATTTATTCTGTTTTCTCCCTCGTGGGTTTTGGTTTTTGTACCTTTTCTATTGTAAATAAATCTTCCTTGTTTTGCATTTGAGTTCTCCTTTTTGTAAACGTTACGTGACAGTTACTCGTTAAAGGAGTAGTTCACTTTTACAAAAAAACTTTTGCTGATAATTTACTCACCCCACGTCATCCAAGATGTCCATGTCATTCTTTCCTCAGTCAAAAAGAAATTAAGGTTTTTGATGAAAGCATTCCAGCATTTTTCTCCATATAATCGACTTCAATGGGAACCAAACGGTTCAAGGTCCAAAAGACAGTTTCAGTGCAAACTGCAAACTGTTAAAAGGGCTTTAAACGATTTCCAGACCTTGAATAAGGGTCTTATCAAGCGAAACGATTGCTCATAAAAAAAAGAGAAAAAAAGACAAAGTTTAAGTTTTATAAGCTCAAATGGTAGACCTTGCTCTCTTCTGTGATGCGCATTCGTGACTCTCCTGTTCAAACTCGTTTATCAAAATGAAAGAATCTTTTTCGTGTCATTTGGTTCATTCAACGAACGAAATGAACAAGTTGACTCTGGAAAAGATTCGTTCATTCTGATGAACGAGTTCGAATAGGAAAGTCACGAACGCACATCACAGAACATTTGAGCTTATAAAACTTAAACTTTTTTTTCTCTTTTTTTCCGTTTTTAAATGAGTGATCGTTTCGCTTGATAAGACCCTTATTCATTGTCGGAAATTGTTTAAAGCCCTTTCAACAGTTTGCAGTTTGTGCTGAAACTGTCTTTTGGACCTTGAAACGTTTGGTTCCCATTATAAGTCAAGTCAAGTCACATTTATTTATATAGCGCTTTTCACAATACAGATTGTATCAAAGCAGCTTCACAGTGATAACATGAAAGTAGTACAACACAGATCAATAATATTGTTAAATATTAAGTAACCCCAACTAAGCAAGCCAAAAAGCAAGGGAACAGTGGCAAGGAACCAAAACTCCATCAGATTGGATGGAGAAAAAAACCTTGAGAGAACCCAGGCTCAGTCGGGGGCCAGTTCTCCTCTGGATCACATTCATATTGTTTATATATAAATATTAAATATAAATATTGTTTATATATAACACGCTCACCATAACATATCGCCGGCATTGAGTCATCTCTTCACAGGTGTTGGTCTGCTCATCACAGGCGTTGGGACATCTGAAATCCCCGTGAGAGGCTGGATACAAACTGGACCTGACGAACGCCATTTTCTCGGGACAAACATCCCGAGATAACAGCAGAAAGGCAGATGGGAAATAATTAGCATAGCTGATGTTCATAATGATTTCCATTCTACAGGAGTCGGTGTTAGAAAATCACTATCTCACAAACTCTCCGCAACACAACCATACGCGTCGACCCGTTTGTCTAAAAGGCTGTCGAGCCCCACTGGTGCGTTAAGCAGTTTCAAAAGGCTTTCAAAAGCCTGTTTGTCTAAAAGGCTGTCGAGCCCCACTGGTGCGTTAAACTATTGGTTCTCCCAATAGTTAAGCAAAACTATTATAAGTCCATTATATGGAGAAAAATCCTGGAATGTTTTCATCAAAAACCTTAATTTCTTTTCAACTGAAGAAAGAAAGACATGGATATCTTGGATGGCATAGGGGTGAGTAAATTATCAAGCAAAAGTTTTTTTTTTTTAAGTGAACTACTCCTTTAATGAAGTAACAGTATTCTAAAGTGTTACAAAAATATGTAATATTGTTTGGGCATAAATGTAAATGGACGAGTGAAGCGCTTGAAGACATCCATCACCAGTCCATCTTTTCTAAAAAAGAGGGCAAAGACATGCAAACTAATTAGAACAGCTAAGTTTTAAACATCAGACTAGTTCCTATGCTGGATATTACTGTGTACAAGAAAATCTTGCCAGTAAGGCTGATCAACCAGTATGATTGTTTTTATTTTCCTGACAAAACTGGTTGAGCTGGTAAAGCAGCCTGAGAATAGGAATGCAGAGTTGTGCAAGAGGGTACAGACACAGTTTGGTACCTAATCTGGGGCTGGTGTAGCAATCTGGTGTAGCAGGTATGGCAGTGTACTACGAAAATAATCATTCACTATTAAGACCTTAGTTTAAAATTGATCAATCCTTAATTAACAAATGTGTTCCACATTCTGCAACAAAAATTTTCAGAGTTACTTTTTAAAGCTGTAAAGGAAATGCAGGGCACCCTAGCCGGGGCGGAAATGAGTCTGCCCTGCTTCATTTTAGATTACCTTACATAAGGCAGCTACTACTGTAGTTAGTCAGATTGTGAACACATCCATACTTCTTTAACAGGGGACAGGAGGATGTATGGAGAAGTGTACCAAATTAGTGAAAGTATAAATCCTTTAATAGCCTGTTAATGTGTTTTTTTTATTTTTTATTTTTTTATTCTGAGAATCAACATGGCTTTCTTTTCCTCACCTGAACTCCTCAAGAAATTATACATTTGCAATCAACATTGAGACATAATAAATACGAATAATGGAATAAGGTTATTCTAAAGCCCTATTCGGACAGGACAGTTTTTTTATTTTTTTTTATAAACAACCTTTAAGTTACAATTCTTATCACTCAACGTCTGTGATTTCATGTACCGATTCCGGACGGGACTAACATCTTGAGTGTGTTTTCTAGACGTGTGTTTTACACAAGGTCATTTGCTCTGCGTGGGTGCCACAGTATCACGTATGTGTCACAGTCTCCGTCTGCACCGTCCTGTCTTGTCATTGGCACTACACTTCCCATGATCCTCTTGTCTCCACACCTGAACTCACTCCCTTATCAGCCTCCCATTCAGCGTCCTGTTCATCTGTTTCACCTGTTTTCCACCCAATTATGTTTGATTCCTCTGTGTATTTAGTTCTCCCTGTTTCAGTCTTTGTCAGTCAATGTAAACGTTACCAGTGTTTGTGAGTGTTCTCCCTGTACCCGTTTGCTATTTTGAATTGTTTCAGTAAAAACTATTGAATTGGAGCCTTACCTCGTCATCCATCTGCTTCATCTGCCTGCACTGCATACACCGTGACAGTATGACATATATGTCTTTTAATGTATTATTAGTTAATTCAATTTTCTTTATTCATACAAGTATCAGTACTCGATATCGGCAAGTACCAAAAATGTAAGTATCGTTATCAGACTTCTTCTGGTTATTGCAGTGACTGTTTATAGTAAACCTACATGTAAGCAGAGAAATCTAGACACGATTTGGCTCTATTTATTGATTGTATGTGATATTTTTTTAGTTGTATACCATCCATATTGAAACTAGATAATAGCATGCCAAATATTGGTGTGCAAACGGTAGCATGGGTAGGTCAAAAAACAGATTAGGAGAACCGTTACAATAATACAACATCACCAATCACAGACATTCGCATTTGGATGGGATTAGATTTCTCAGAGGACTGCTGAGTTTCCCGAAACAGTAGGTAATTTTCTCTGGAATTTTTACTGAGGTTGTGTGAGAAAAACACAGACTTGGCAGATTCGGATGGGATTAAAATCGCAAGTACTTTGCGTGTTTACCAGTCTGTGAAACAAGAATTTCCCTAACGACCCCCTGGAAAACTAGTCCCGTCAGAATAGGGCTAAAGATTATGCTCTTGTCACTGTCACGCCAGGCTCTTCCTCACTCTACCAGCGATCACACTCCCGGAGTTTTAATTACACGCACATGTCACTCATCACAGCCTATCAGTAACTCTATAAAACATGCTTGCATCATATCATGCAGCAGTAGGTTTCTGGCCTCTGACAGAGCAAACAGACTAACTTACCTTCCTTACTCAAATGAGGATTCCTTTCATTAGCTGACCAACGTTTTCCTAGCCATCTTAAAGGTCTTCCCAGATATCATCCTTTCAAGTCAGTTATCCTTGTCTTGTCTGCTTCCCAATGTGTTGTTCTCATCTTCGGCCAACCTGCAAAAGTTAAGATATAATCACTGTCCTTCACATTTAAGGGTTCTCTGATCAGGATTTTTGGGGCCAATCACCAATTAACAATCACTGGAAGAAGGTTGAACTGATCACTCGATACCAAAATATATAATGGGCCAAATATTTTTAACAACAATGTATTTAAAGGAGTAGTTCACTTTAAAAAAAAAAAAAAACTTTTGCTGATTATTTACTCACCCCCATGTCATCCAAGATGTCAATTGCTGTGTCCGAAATCTTCACTCAAAGCACTACTCCCTAACCCCTATGTTGGGGGTAGAGAGCAGAGCACTATATAGTGAGCTCACCAGCATAATAAAAGCCACTTTCAGACACTACTCGATCGTCTTCTCGGCGCCATTGATTACATCATCTGTCAGCTGGTGCCGAGTCGGCTCTGGGATAAATAGATTTTTTTAAATAAATATATTCTATTATATTGAGCTTATTTCTCCCAAATTTAAAAATTAAAAGTGATTTCTGGCCGTTTTTATTATAATGCGCTACTCACACATGATTATAACTTATTTTTACGATCAGCGCAATGCATGATGGTATGTAGGGCTTAAGTTAGTGACCATCGGTTGTACACTACTTTTCAAAATGCATTCTGGGATACATTGAGTGGACTATATAGGGTATAATAATCATCACTATACATTCGGACAGCACTGCAAAATGGTCGAGCTCACTATATAGTCCACTATATAGTGAGTAATGGGAGATTTCGGATCGCAGCAAATGTCTTTCTTTCTTCAGTCGAAAAGAAATTAAGGTTTCTGAGGAAAACAAATTTCAGGATTTTCTCCATATAATAGACTTCATTGGGAACCAAACGGTTCAAGGTCCAAAAGAGAGTTTCATTGCAGCTTCAAAGGGCTTTAAACAACACCAGACAATGAATAAGGGTCTTATCTAAAACTTAAACTTTTTTATAAATTTTTTAAATGACCGATCGTTTCGCTAGATAAGACCCTTATTCATCGTCTGGTGTTGTTTAAAGCCCTTTGAAGCTGCACTGAAACTCTCATTTGGACCTTGAACCATTTGGTTCCCATTGAAGTTCGTTATATGGAGAAAATCCTGGAATGTTTTCATCAAAAACCTTAATTTCTTTTCAACTGAAGAAAGAAAGACATGGACATCTTGGATGACATGGGGGTGAGTATATTATCAGCAAAAGTTGTTTTTTTTTTAAAGTGAACTACTCCTTTAAAGATAAACAATGTAAGAGATGAGAAAGTATCATGACAACTCTTGAATGGCAATTCTGTTAAATAAATTACTTAAATCAATGTATTTATCAATTAAGAAATTAATTAAATGAATCCTACCTAATCTATTAAAAAGCAGTGAGTGATTTTAACTGTCTTTTGTTGTTTGATTAACATAAATGACACAGACTTTTTCCCTCGGTTTCACAGACAAGGCTTAAGCTTAGTCCCAGACTAAAATACATGACCTTTCTTAAATGAATGCAACTTGCACTGACATTTCTTAAAATTTGTCATTGCCATAATTTTGTCTACAAGATGCACACCAGTGATGTTCTTTTCTAAGGCATATTTTAAAGTTATAAATTTCCTAATTGAACTAAGGCCTAACCCTGGCTTATTCTAAGCCGTAAAACCAAGCCATTTTTTTCACTTAAGACCTAACCAATGTGTTTAAGTGAAGACTCACCAAGCCAGGCATTTTAATATATATCTATGAGTAGACTATTTAATTCTTTAGGCGCGAACCCAAAACTCAAATAAAAAAGTTTGGCCCATCTGTTGATGAGAACGGCCCTCCAGTTATCATCAACAGATGGGCCAATCTTTTTTTTAATTTTATTTCTCAGCCTTTTGTGTGTGTGTGCTTTTTTGTTGTGATTCACTGCTCACTTCTAGTATAGATTGGATGATTTGCATTGTCATGTCAGAGTTCTGATCTACTTATTAAAACAAATCATTTTGTGCCCCCACCCTTCTCTTTACTACTGTACGCCCCAAAGTGCTTTACAATTGGATCAGGGGTTCTCTCTCAACCACCACCAGTGTGCAGCATCCACTTGGATGATGTGATGTTAGCCACAGAACAATAGTGCCAGTAAACTCATGTAGCATGTTTATTTGTATACTTGTGAATTCCACCCAAAAAATATTTCTTTTTGTATTACTGAGAGTTTCATTCTGGGTTCATTCTGCCTGCGCGTCGGGTTAGTGCAGTGTGTGCGCGTGACGTCATCAGAGTGGGGACTTGCGCCGCAAGTTTGTCCTCAGTCAGAACAATGTTGGATTTCGACTGAGGTGAGTGCACGTCAGATAAAACGGATATATGAGTTGTTATTATCACTTATTTGTTGACTTATCACCATGTAAGAGTGTATATGATGGTGTGTGAATCCTGCAGTAGTCTTAATGAACTACGAGCCGCGATAATGTGTTTTTTATATGTTAAATGCAGTTCCGTAGCTGCTGCCGCACGTGGTGAGCTAGCTGTTCGGCCATTAACATTGTACTGACGTGATGCTAATTTTCTAGATGCTAACCAGATGTCCCGCAGCACTCATTGCCATATTGTTTGTGACCGCAGGTATGTTTTTTTGTGTTTGTGCATATTTGTTTGAGATGACTCAATAACTATATATGTGTAGTTTATATAATGTAATTAATGTATGACAAAGGGGAATTTACAATGTGTTTTCTATTGAGAATATCTGTGATATTTTCTTTGTATTTGTTTTGATTACAAATGTATGTAGTTTTTCTATATGAAAAGAGGTTAAATGTGATTAATGTGAATAGAAGAACAATGTTGGATTTGACTGAGATGCTAACCAGATGTCCCGCAGCACTCATTGCCATATTGTTTGTGACCGCAGATAATAAACTGCATTTTGACCGGCCGTGCCTCTGAGTCTACTTGAGTACAACCCAGAACACAACGCAGAAAGACAAGACGGGTTACATTGGTGCCGTGACCTTTTGGATTCTTCGAGTATCAACGCCACTTCGATCACCGTGGAGACTGCATTGTTTCACCCAAGTATTGCACAATGGACTCAGTAAATACACCAGTGGGTATGGGGGTTCTTGATCGTGATGTGTATGATACTGTGGGGTTTGGGAGGGGATGTTATTCAAGGATGAGGTTCAGTCTCCTGATGTGGGTGGGTTGAGAACGCCCAGGGCGTGTTCCAGTCGTATCCAGTTTCCCCGCAGTCTTTCCCCATGTGAGCAGCGTACCACATCAGCCTCTAGTGATGATGTAAGAGCCCTCATTACAGAGTTAGCCAGCCAAATTGGCCAGTCTATTGCAGACCAGCTACAACGCAATAGTGATGTAACAGTACACGACACATCTGAAAAAAGGGGTGTTCACAGCCTGAACAGCAACCGACAGAGTTTAATTTGTCCGGTGTAAGGCTAGTAATGCAATCTGATGCTAAGGAGCCACCTATTTATAGGGGTGATAGCAGTGATAAGTGTTCTGTCCGGGAGTGGGTGGAAATGGTGGGGACATATTTTCGTAAGAGTAATGTTCCAGTACACCAGCAGCTACAGGAGATATTAGCTAAGCTAAGGGGAAAGGCTAGAGATGTAGTAAGGGTTACTCTACGACACAACTCTACTGACTGCGACTCCCGACCTTGTCTATGACATACTGAAACAACACTTTAGTGAGTTGACCTACTCATCCATGCCAATGGCTGACTTTTACAACACCAGACCACTGTGAGATGAAGGGGTGATGGACTACTGGATCAGGTTGAATAATGCCATTGATATCGCTGACGAGTGCCTGAAGAGACAGAAACGAAGTGTTGAAGATCCAGGACGGGAGGTATGCATGATGTTCATCAAGTTTTGCCCTGACACCATACTCTCT
>JAQIUQ010001700.1:65000-90295 GCA_030378365.1 Hybognathus amarus | reverse complement strand
TTTCTCCTTTGAGGCAAAAAGAAGGCTTGTTGCTGCCACTTTCATGTCAGTGTTGGACTACAGTGATGTTATACATGCATGCATCCATTCAATGCTTGAAATTGTTGGATACTGTTTACCACGGAGCCCTTAGGTTCATCACAAACTTTAGGGCACTTACCCATCATTGCTCTCTGTATGATCGTGTTGGTTGGTCGTTCATTGCTCCACCCGTAGGCATAATCACTGGAACATTCTTATTTATAAAGGTATTCTTGGACTGCTTCCCCCATACCTTCAATTTTATGTTAAAAAAAGGCACAGGACGATATTGTCTTCGTTCTGAGGACTTATTGTTGTTGTCCGTCCCTCATGTCCGGACTGAAATGGGAAAAGAGTCGTTTATGTATGTGGCCCCTAGCGCATGGAATCAACTGCAAGATGTCTTACATCTTCAGGAACCAGTTTCACTGGCTGCTTTTAAATTACTTTTAAATGATATAGAGGCTACACATACTGTCTGTAGTTGCTTTGAATAATTATTTGGATGATCCTTGCTTCTATGTTTTATGTTTATGCTATATGTTACATGTTGTTGTTGTTTTTTTTTATGTCTGCAACTTTGTTATTTGTGCTGCTGCCTGTCTTGGCCAGGACACTCTTGGCAAAGAGATTTTTAATCTCAACGAGTTTTCTTCTGGTTAAAATAAAGGTATATTTATGCCATTACAAATATCTCAATCAATATATCAGCTCTGGAAGGGCCTAGAGACTCCATTTTGGCACTCAGGTCTAAGTCCCATGGCCCTCTATCAGAATCCAGAGTTTCAAGAAGATTGGAGAAACTTTTTTTTTCGCACAAAAAAAAAAACGACAGTGGTACCCCTTATGTTTTTTTTTTTTTGTGCGAAAAAAAAAAGTTTCTTGAAACTCTGGATTCTGATAGAGGGCCATGGGACTTAGACCTGAGTGCAAAAATGGAGGCTCTAGACCCTTCCAGAGCTGAGGATATTGAGATATTTATGAGATATTTGTGACATACTGACGATATTGAGCCATTATAAATATCTCAATATCTCAGCTCTGGAAGGGTCTAGAGCCTCCATTTTTGCACTCAGGTCTAAGTCCCATGGCCCTCTATCAGAATCCAGAGTTTCCAAGAAACTTTTTTTTTCGCAAAAAAAAAAAAAAAAAAACGACAGTGGTACCCCTTATGTTTTTTTTGTTTTTTTTTGTGCGAAAATAAAAATTTTTTTGAAACTCTGGATTCTGATAGAGGGCCATGGGACCAGACCTGAGTGCAAAAATGGAGGCTCAGACCCTTCCCAGAGACTGAGGTATTGAGCACTCTGCGATTTATGAGCTCATGATGCTCAGTATGTCCAGAAAAATCTCATAAATATCTCAATATCTCAGCTCTGGAAGAATCCCAGAGCCTCCATTTTTGCACTCAGGTCTCAAGTCCCATGGCCCTCTATTCAGAATCCGAGAGCTCTTCAAGAAAAAAAAATTTCGCACAAAAAAAAAAAAACATAAGGGGTACCACTGTCGTTTTTTGTTTTTTTTTGCGAAAAAAAAAGTTTCTTGAAACTCTGGATTCCTGAGAGGGCCATGGGACTTAGATCTGAGTGCAAAAATGGAGGCTCTAGACCCTTCCAGAGCTGAGATATTGAGATATTTATGAGATATTTGTGACATACTGAGATATTGAGCCATTAGCAAAATATCTCAATATCTCAGCTCTGGGGAAGGGCCCAAGAGCCTCCATTTTTGCACTCAGGGTCTAAGTTCCCGCGGCCCTCTGATTCAGAACCCAGAGTTTTCAAGAAACTTTTTTTTTCGCAAAAAAAAAAAAAAAACAACAGTGGTACCCCTTATGTTTTTTTTTTCGGGTCAAAATTTTGATTTTCTTGAAACTCTGGGATTCTGATAGAGGGCCATGTGACTTAGATCTGAGTGCAAAAATGGAGGCTCTAGACCCTTCCAGAGCTGAGATATTGAGATTTCACGTAGCATTTATGCCATTGTAAATATCTCAATATCTCAGCTCTGTATGCCATTATAAATATCTAAATATCTCAGCTCTGGAAGGGTCTAGAGCCTCCATTTTTGCACTCAGATCTAAGTCCCATGGCCCTCTATCAGAATCCAGAGTTTCAAGAAAATCAAAATTTCTGACCCTGAAAAAAAAACGTAAGGGGTACCACTGTCGTTTTTTTTTCGGGTCAAAATTTTGATTTTCTTGAAACTCTGGATTCTGATAGAGGGCCATGTGACTTAGATCTGAGTGCAAAAATGGAGGCTCTAGACCCTTCCAGAGCTGAGATATTGAGATTTCACGTAGCATTTATGCCATTGTAAATATCTCAATATCTCAGCTCTGTATGCCATTATAAATATCTAAATATCTCAGCTCTGGAAGGGTCTAGAGCCTCCATTTTTGCACTCAGATCTAAGTCCCATGGCCCTCTATCAGAATCCAGAGTTTCAAGAAAATCAAAATTTCTACCCGAAAAAAAAACGACAGTGGTACCACTGTACGTTTTTTTTCGGGTCAAAATTTTGATTTTCTTGAAACTCTGGATTCCTATAGAGGGCCATGTGACTTAGATCTGAGTGCAAAAATGGAGGCTCTAGACCCTTCAGAGCTGAGATATTGAGATTTCACGTAGCATTTATGCCATTGTAAATATCTCAATATCTCAGCTCTGTATGCCATTATAAATATCTAAATAACTCAGCTCTGGAAGGGTCTAGAGCCTTCATTTTTGCACTCAGATCTTAAGTCCCATGGCCCTCTATCAGAATCCAGAGTTTCAAGAAAAATCTAAAACTCTGACCCAAAAAAAAACGAAGGGGTACCACTGTCGTCTTTTTTTTTCGGGTCGAAATTTTGATTTCTCTTGAAACTCTTGCGTTCCCACAGATGGGCCATGGGACTTAGATCCCAGTGCGAAACCGGAGGCTCGTAGACCCTCCATGAGCTGCAGATATTTACAGATTTATAACGCATACACAGCTGATGATATCTGAGATATGAACAATGGCATATAAATGCTACGCGGTAAATTCTCACACCTCTCAGCTCTGGGAAGAGTCTACAGAGCCCTCCACTCCCCCACTCAGATACAAAGTCACATGGCCCCTTATCAGAATCCCACAGTTTCAAGCAAGTCAAAACTCTTCTCACTCCTAAACAAAAAAACTGACAGTGGAACCTTACGTCTTTTTCGTACGAAAAATCTAGTATCTTCTTGAAAACTCTGGCACCCGGGATAGAGGGCCATGTGACTTAGATCTGAGTGCAAAAAATGGAGGCTCTAGACCCTTCCAGAGCTGAGATATTTGAGATATTCATAACTGCATACAGCGAGCTGAGATATTGAGATATTTACAATGGCATAAATGCCAACGTGAAATCTCAGTATCTCAGCTCTGGAAGGGTCTAGAGCCTCCATTTTTTGCACTCAGATCTAAGTCCCTTGGGCCTCTGATCGTAGAATCAGAGTTTCAAGAAAATCAAAAAATCTGCATCTCTTAAAAAAAAACGGTCAAGGGGTACCTCACGGTCGTTTTTTTCGGGTCAAAATTTTGATTTTCTTGAAACTCTGGATTCTGATAGAGGGCCATGTGACTTAGATCTGAGTGCAAAAATGGAGGCTCAGACCTTTCCAGAGCTGAGATATTGAGATTTCACGTAGCATTTATGCCATTGTAAATATCTCAATATCTCAGCTCTGTATGCCATTATAAATATCTAAATATCTCAGCTCTGGAAGGGTCTAGAGCCTCCATTTTTGCACTCAGATCTAAGTCCCATGGCCCTCTATCATAATCCAGAGTTTCAAGAAAATCAAAATTTTGACCCGAAAAAAAAACGTAAGGGGTACCACTGTCGTTTTTTTTTTTGGGTCAAAATTTTGATTTTCTTGAAACTCTGGATTCTGATAGAGGGCCATGTGACTTAGATCTGAGTGCAAAAATGGAGGCTCTAGACCCTTCAGAGCTGAGATATTGAGATTTCACGTAGCATTTATGCCATTGTAAATATCTCAATATCTCAGCTTGTATGCCATTATAAATATCTAAATATCTCAGCTCTGGAAGGGTCTAGAGCCTCCATTTTTGCACTCAGATCTAAGTCCCATGGCCCTCTATCAGAATCCAGAGTTTCAAGAAAATCAAAATTTTGACCCGAAAAAAATCAAGGGGTACCACTGTCGTTTTTTTTTCGGGTCAAAATTTTGATTTTCTTGAAACTCTGGATTCTGATAGAGGGCCATGGGACTTAGATCTGAGTGCAAAAATGGAGGCTCTAGACCTTCCAGAGCTGAGATATTGAGATTTCACGTAGCATTTATGCCATTGTAAATATCTCAATATCTCAGCTCTGTATGCCATTATAAATATCTAAATATCTCAGCTCTGGAAGGGTCTAGAGCCTCCATTTTTGCACTCAGATCTAAGTCCCATGGCCCTCTATCGAATCCAGAGTTTCAAGAAAATCAAAATCTCTACCGAAAAAAAAACGTAAGTGGTACCACTGTACGTTTTTTTTTTCGGGTCAAAATTTTGATTTTCTTGAAACTCTGGATTCTGATAGAGGGCCATGTGACTTAGATCTGAGTGCAAAAATGGAGGCTCTAGACCTTTCAGAGCTGAGATATTGAGATTTCACGTAGCATTTATGCCATTGTAAATATCTCAATATCTCAGCTCTGTATGCCATTATAAATATCTAAATATCTCAGCTCTGGAAGGGTCTAGAGCCTCCATTTTTGTACTCAGATCTTAAGTCCATGGCCCTCTATCAGAATCAGAGTTTCAAGAAAATCAAAATTTTGACCTCGAAAAAAATCACAGTGGTACCCCTTACGTTTTTTTTTTCTGGGTCAAAATTTTGATTTTCTTGAAACTCTGGATTCCTGATAGAGGGCCATGGGACTTAGATCTGAGTGCAAAAATGGAGGCTCTAGACCCTTCCAGAGCTGAGATATTTAGATATTTATAATGGCATACAGAGCTGATATATTGAGATATTTACAATGGCATAAATGCTACGCTGAGATCTCAATATCTCAGCTCTGGAAGGGTCTAGAGCCTCCATTTTTGCACTCAGATCTAAGTCACATGGCCCTCTATCAGAATCCAGAGTTTCAAGAAAATCAAAACTCTGACCCGAAAAAAAACGACAGTGGTACCCCTTACGTTTTTTTTTCGGGTCAAAATTTTGATTTTCTTGAAACTCTGGATTCTGATAGAGGGCCATGGGACTTAGATCTGAGTGCAAAAATGGAGGCTCTAGACCCTTCCAGAGCTGAGATATTTAGATATTTATAATGGCATACAGAGCTGAGATATTGAGATATTTACAATGGCATAAATGCTACGTGAAATCTCAATATCTCAGCTCTGGAAGGGTCTAGAGCCTCCATTTTTGCACTCAGATCTAAGTCACATGGCCCTCTATCAGAATCCAGAGTTTCAAGAAAATCAAAATTTCGACCCGAAAAAAAAACGAAGTGGTACCCCTTACGTTTTTTTTTCGGGTCAAAATTTTGATTTTCTTGAAACTCTGGATTCTGATAGAGGGCCATGTGACTAGATCTGAGTGCAAAAATGGAGGCTCTCAGCACCTTCCAGAGCTGAGATATTGAGATTTCACGTAGCATTTATGCCATTGTAAATATCTCAATATCTCAGCTCTGTATGCCATTATAAATATCTAAATATCTCAGCTCTGGAAGGGTCTAGAGCCTCCATTTTTGCACTCAGATCTAAGTCCCATGGCCCTCTATCAGAATCCAGAGTTTCAAGAAAATCAAAATTTTGACCCGAAAAAAAATCGAAGGGGTACCACTGTCGTTTTTTTTTGGGTCAAAATTTTGATTTTCTTGAAACTCTGGATTCTGATAGAGGGCCATGGGACTTAGATCTGAGTGCAAAAATGGAGGCTCTAGACCTTTCAGAGCTGAGATATTGAGATTTCACGTAGCATTTATGCCATTGTAAATATCTCAATATCTCAGCTCTGTATGCCATTATAAATATCTAAATATCTCAGCTCTGGAAGGGTCTAGAGCCTCCATTTTTGCACTCAGATCTAAGTCCCATGGCCCTCTATCAGAATCCAGAGTTTCAAGAAAATCAAAATTTTGACCCGAAAAAAAAACGTAAGGGGTACCACTGTCGTTTTTTTTGGGTCAAAAATTTTGATTTTCTTGAAACTCTGGATTCTGATAGAGGGCCATGGGACTAGATCTGAGTGCAAAAATGGAGGCTCTAGACACCTTCCAGAGCTGAGATATTGAGATTTCACGTAGCATTTATGCCATTGTAAATATCTCAATACTCAGCTCTGTATGCCATTATAAATATCTAAATATCTCAGCTCTGGAAGGGTCTAGAGCCTCCATTTTTGCACTCAGATCTAAGTCCCATGGCCCTCTATCAGAATCCAGAGTTTCAAGAAAATCAAAGGCTCCACTTCGAAAAAATCGACAGTGGTACCCCTTACGTTTTCTTTTCGGGTTAAAATTTTGATTTCTCTGAAACTCTGGATTCTGATAGAGGGCCATGGGACTTAGATCTGAGTCAAAAACCGAGGCTCTAGACCCTTCCAGAGCTGAGATATTTAGATATCTATATTGGCATATAGACTGCAGATATCTAGACACTTAGCAATGGCATAATAATAGTGATGCCTAAATATCTCAGCTCTGAAGGGTCTAGAGCCTCCACCTCCCTGACTCAGATCTAGTCACATGGCCCTTCTATCAGAATTCTAGAAGTTTCAAGAAACTCAAAATGTTGACCCTCGAAAAAACGACAGTGGGTACCCCTTATCGTTTTTTTTTTTCGGGTCAAATTTTCCGATTTTCTCTGGAAACTCTGGATTCTGATAGAGGGCCATGTGACTAGATCTGAGTGCAAAAATGGAGGCTCTAGACCTTCCAGAGCTGAGATATTGAGATTTCACGTAGCATTTATGCCATTGTAAATATCTCAATATCTCAGCTTGTATGCCATTATAAATATCTAAATATCTCAGCTCTGGAAGGGTCTAGAGCCTCCATTTTTGCACTCAGATCTAAGTCCCATGGCCCTCTATCAGAATCCAGAGTTTCAAGAAAATCAAAATTTTGACCCGAAAAAAAACTGACAGTGGTACCCCTTATCGTTTTTTTTTTCGGGTCAAAATTTTTGATTTTCTTGAAACTCTGGATTCTGATAGAGGGCCATGGGACTTAGATCTGAGTGCAAAAATTGAGGCTCTTAGACCTTCAGAGCTGAGATATTGAGATTTCACGTAGCATTTATGCCATTGTGAAAATATCTCAGATATCTCAGCTCCTGTATGCCATTATAAAATATCGCAAAAAATATCTCAGCTCTGCAGACTCAAGCCCATGTCTGCACTACTCAACCCATGGCCCCCTATCACAGTGTTTAAAGAAAATCAAAATTTTACCCCGAAAATCTAGACCACTGTTGTTTTTCTGGGTCAAAATTTTTGATTTCTTGAAACTCTGGATTCCTGATAGAGGGCCATGGGACTTACACCCGAGTGCAAAATTGAGGCTCTAGACCCTTCCAGAGCTGAGATATTGAGATTTCACGTAGCATTTATGCCATTGTAAATATCTCAATATCTCAGCTCTGTATGCCATTATAAATATCTAAATATCTCAGCTCTGGAAGGGTCTAGAGCCTCCATTTTTGCACTCAGATCTAAGTCCCATGGCCCTCTATCAGAATCCAGAGTTTCAAGAAAATCAAAATTTTGACCCGAAAAAAAAAACGACAGTGGTACCCCTTACGTTTTTTTTTTCGGGTCAAAATTTTGATTTTCTTGAAACTCTGGATTCCGATAGAGGGCCATGGGACTTAGATCTGAGTGCAAAAATGAGGCTCTAGACCCTTCCAGAGCTGAGATATTTAGATATTTATAATGGCATACAGAGCTGAGATATTGAGATATTTACAATGGCATAAATGCTACGTGAAATCTCAATATCTCAGCTCTGGAAGGGTCTAGAGCCTCCATTTTTGCACTCAGATCTAAGTCACATGGCCCTCTATCAGAATCCAGAGTTTCAAGAAAATCAAAATTTCGACCTCAAAAAAAAACGACAGTGGTACCCCTTACGTTTTTTTTTCGGGTCAAAATTTTGATTTTCTTGAAACTCTGGATTCTGATAGAGGGCCATGGGACTTAGATCTGAGTGCAAAAATGGAGGCTCTAGACCCTTCCAGAGCTGAGATATTTAGATATTTATAATGGCATACATAGCTGAGATATTGAGATATTTACAATGGCATAAATGCTATGTGAAATCTCAATATCTCAGCTCTGGAAAGGGTCTAGAGCCTCCATTTTTGCACTCAGATCTAAGTCCCATGGCCCTCTATCAGAATCCAGAGTTTCAAGAAAATCAAAATTTTGACCCGAAAAAAAACGTAAGGGGTACCACTGTCGTTTTTTTTTCGGGTCAAAATTTTGATTTTCTTGAAACTCTGGATTCTGATAGAGGGCCATGGGACTTAGATCTGAGTGCAAAAATGGAGGCTCTAGACCTTCCAGAGCTGAGATATTGAGATTTCACGTAGCATTTATGCCATTGTAAATATCTCAATATCTCAGCTCTGTATGCCATTATAAATATCTAAATATCTCAGCTCTGGAAGGGTCTAGAGCCTCCATTTTTGCACTCAGATCTAAGTCCCATGGCCCTCTATCAGAATCCAGAGTTTCAAGAAAATCAAAATTTTGACCCGAAAAAAAAACGTACAGTGGTACCACTGTACGTTTTTTTTTCGGGTCAAAATTTTGATTTCTTGAAACTCTGGATTCTGATAGAGGGCCATGTGACTTAGATCTGAGTGCAAAAATGGAGGCTCTAGACCTTCCAGAGCTGAGATATTGAGATTTTCACGTAGCATTTATGCCATTGTAAATATCTCAATATCTCAGCTCTGTATGCCATTATAAATATCTAAAATATCTCAGCTCTGGAAGGGTCTAGAGCCTCCATTTTTGCACTCAGATCTAAGTCCCATGGCCCTCTATCAGAATCCAGAGTTTCAAGAAAATCAAAATTTTGACCCGAAAAAAAACGACAGGGGTACCACTGTACGTTTTTTTTCGGGTCAAAATTTTGATTTTCTTGAAACTCTGGATTCTGATAGAGGGCCATGGGACTTAGATCTGAGTGCAAAAATGGAGGCTCTAGACCCTTCCAGAGCTGAGATATTTAGATATTTATAATGGCATACAGAGCTGAGATATTGAGATATTTACAATGGCATAAATGCTATGTGAAATCTCAATATCTCAGCTCTGGAAGGGTCTAGAGCCTCCATTTTTGCACTCAGATCTAAGTCCCATGGCCCTCTATCAGAATCCAGAGTTTCAAGAAAATCAAAATTTTGACCCGAAAAAAAAACGACAGTGGTACCCACTGTCGTTTTTTTTCGGGTCAAAATTTTGATTTTCTTGAAACTCTGGATTCTGATAGAGGGCCATGGGACTTAGATCTGAGTGCAAAAATGGAGGCTCTAGACCCTTCCAGAGCTGAGATATTTAGATATTTATAATGGCATACAGAGCTGAGATATTGAGATATTTACAATGGCATAAATGCTACGTGAAATCTCAATATCTCAGCTCTGGAAGGGTCTAGAGCCTCCATTTTTGCACTCAGATCTAAGTCACATGGCCCTCTATCAGAATCCAGAGTTTCAAGAAAATCAAAATTTTGACCCGAAAAAAAAACGTAAGGGGTACCACTGTCGTTTTTTTTGGGTCAAAATTTTGATTTTCTTGAAACTCTGGATTCTGATAGAGGGCCATGGGACTTAGATCTGAGTGCAAAAATGGAGGCCTCAATACCTTCCAGAGCTGAGATATTGAGATTTCACGTAGCATTTATGCCATTGTAAATATCTCAATATCTCAGCTCTGTATGCCATTATAAATATCTAAATATCTCAGCTCTGGAAGGGTCTAGAGCCTCCATTTTTGCACTCAGATCTAAGTCCCATGGCCCTCTATCAGAATCCAGAGTTTCAAGAAAATCAAAATTTCGACCCGAAAAAAACGACAGTGGTACCCCTTACGTTTTTTTTCGGGTCAAAATTTTGATTTTCTTGAAACTCTGGATTCTGATAGAGGGCCATGGTGACTTAGATCTGAGTGCAAAAATGGAGGCCTCAGACACCTTCCAGAGCTGAGATATTGAGATTTCACGTAGCATTTATGCCATTGTAAATATCTCAATATCTCAGCTCTGTATGCCATTATAAATATTCTAAATATCTCAGCTCTGGAAGGGTCTAGAGCCTCCATTTTTGCACTCAGATCTAAGTCTCATGGCCCTCTATCTAGAATCCAGAGTTTCAAGAAAATTCAAAATTCTGACCCCGAAAAAACAACAGTGGTACCCCTGTACGTTTTTTTTTCGGGTCAAAATTTTGATTTTCTTGAAACTCTGGATTCTGATAGAGGGCCATGGGACTTAGATCTGAGTGCAAAAATGGAGGCTCTAGACCCTTCCAGAGCTGAGATATTTAGATATTTATAATGGCATACAGAGCTGAGATATTGAGATATTTACAATGGCATAAATGCTACGCGAAATCTCAATATCTCAGCTCTGGAAGGGTCTAGAGCCTCCATTTTTGCACTCAGATCTAAGTCCCATGGCCCTCTATCAGAATCCAGAGTTTCAAGAAAATCAAAATTTTGACCTCGAAAAAAAAACGACAGTGGTACCCCTTACGTTTTTTTTTCGGGTCAAAATTTTGATTTTCTTGAAACTCTGGATTCCTAATAGAGGGCCATGGGACTTAGATCTGAGTGCAAAAATGGAGGCTCTAGACCCTTCCAGAGCTGAGATATTGAGATATTTATAATGGCATACAGAGCTGAGATATTGAGATATTTACAATGGCATAAATGCTACGTGAAATCTCAATATCTCAGCTCTGGAAGGGTCTAGAGCCTCCATTTTTGCACTCAGATTAAGTCCCATGGCCCTCTATCAGAATCCAGAGTTTCAAGAAAATCAAAATTTTGACCCTGAAAAAAAACGAAGGGGTACCACTGTCGTTTTTTTTTCGGGTCAAAATTTTGATTTTCTTGAAACTCTGGATTCTGATAGAGGGCCATGGGACTTAGATCTGAGTGCAAAAATGGAGGCTCTAGACCCTTCCAGAGCTGAGATATTGAGATTTCACGTAGCATTTATGCCATTGTAAATATCTCAATATCTCAGCTCTGTATGCCATTATAAATATCTAAATATCTCAGCTCTGGAAGGGTCTAGAGCCTCCATTTTTGCACTCAGATCTAAGTCCCATGGCCCTCTATCAGAATCCAGAGTTTCAAGAAAATCAAAATTTTGACCCGAAAAAAAACGACAGTGGTACCACTGTACGTTTTTTTCGGGTCAAAATTTTGATTTTCTTGAAACTCTGGATTCTGATAGAGGGCCATGTGACTTAGATCTGAGTGCAAAAATGGAGGCTCTAGACCTTCCAGAGCTGAGATATTGAGATTTCACGTAGCATTTATGCCATTGTAAATATCTCAATATCTCAGCTCTGTATGCCATTATAAATATCTAAATACTCAGCTCTGGAAGGGTCTAGAGCCTCCATTTTTGCACTCAGATCTAAGTCCCATGGCCCTCTATCAGAATCCAGAGTTTCAAGAAAATCAAAATTTTGACCCGAAAAAAAACGCAAGGGGTACCACTGTCGTTTTTTTTCGGGTCAAAATTTTGATTTTCTTGAAACTCTGGATTCTGATAGAGGGCCATGGGACTTAGATCTGAGTGCAAAAATGGAGGCTCTAGACCCTTCCAGAGCTGAGATATTGAGATTTCACGTAGCATTTATGCCATTGTAAATATCTCAATATCTCAGCTCTGTATGCCATTATAAATATCTAAATATCTCAGCTCTGGAAGGGTCTAGAGCCTTCATTTTTGCACTCAGATCTAAGTCCCATGGCCCTCTATCAGAATCCAGAGTTTCAAGAAAATCAAAATTTTGACCCGAAAAAAAAACGTAAGGGGTACCACTGTCGTTTTTTTTTGGGTCAAAATTTTGATTTTCTTGAAACTCTGGATTCTGATAGAGGGCCATGGGACTTAGATCTGAGTGCAAAAATGGAGGCTCTAGACCCTTCCAGAGCTGAGATATTGAGATCTCACGTAGCATTTATGCCATTGTAAATATCTCAATATCTCAGCTCTGTATGCCATTATAAATATCTAAATATCTCAGCTCTGGAAGGGTCTAGAGCCTCCATTTTTGCACTCAGATCTAAGTCCCATGGCCCTCTATCAGAATCCAGAGTTTCAAGAAAATTAAAATTTTGACCCGAAAAAAACGACAGTGGACCCCTTACGTTTTTTTTTTCGGGTCAAAATTTTGATTTTCTTGAAACTCTGGATTCTGATAGAGGGCCATGGGACTTACATCTGAGTGCAAAAATGGAGGCTCTAGACCCTTCCAGAGCTGAGATATTGAGATATTTCACGTAGCATTTATGCCATTGTAAATATCTCAATATCTCAGCTCTGTATGCCATTATGAATATCTCAATATCTCAGCTCTGGAAGGGTTTAGAGCCTCCATTTTTGCACTCAGATCTAAGTCACATGGCCCTCTATCAGAATCCAGAGTTTCAAGAAAATCAAATTTCTCACCCGAAAAAAAAACGACAGTGGTACCCCTTACGTTTTTTTTTCGGGTCAAAATTTTGATTTTCTTGAAACTCTGGATTCTGATAGAGGGCCATGGGACTTAGATCTGAGTGCAAAAATGGAGGCTCTAGACCCTTCCAGAGCTGAGATATTGAGATATTTATAATGGCATATCAGAGCTGAGATATTGAGATATTTACAATGGCATAAATGCTACTATGAAATCTCAATATCTCAGCTCTGGAAGGGTCTGAGAGCCTCCATTTTGGCACTCAGACTCTAAGTCACATGGCCCTCTATCAGAATCCAGAGTTTCAAGAAAATCAAAATTTTCACCCAAAAAAAACGTAAGGGGTACCACTGTCGTTTTTTTTTTGGGTCGAAATTTTGATTTTCTTGAAACTCTGGATTCTGATAGAGGGCCATGGGACTTAGATCTGAGTGCAAAAATGGAGGCTCTCAGACCCTTCCAGAGCTGAGATATTGAGATATTTACGTAGCATTTATGCCATTGTAACATATCTGAGATATTGAGCTATTATAAATATCTCAATATCTCAGCTCTGGAAGGTTAGAGCCTACCATCTTTGCACTCAGGTCAAGTCCCATGGCCCTCTATTCAGAATCTGCAGAGTTTCAAGAAACTAATTTTTCTCGGACAAAAAAAAAACGACAGTGGTAACCCTTCGTTTTGTTTTTCGGGTGCGAAATTTTGATTTTCTTGAAACTCTGGATTCTGATAGAGGGCCATGGGACTTAGATCTGAGTGCAAAATGAGGCTCTAGACCCTTCCAGAGCTGAGATATTGAGATATTCATGTAGATATCTTGTGACATACTGAGATATTGAGCCTATGTATAAATATCTCAATATCTCAGCTCTGGAAGTGTCTAGAGCCTCCATTTGCACTCAGGTCTAAGTCCCATGGCCCTCTATCAGAATTCAGAGTTTCAAGAAACTAATTTTTTACCACAAAAAAAAAACACAGTGGTACCCCTTATCGTTTTTTTTTTGTGTCAAAATTTGTCGAAATTTTCTTGAAACTCTGGATTCCTGATAGAGGGCCATGGGACTTAGACCTGAGTGCAAAAATGGAGGCTCTAGACCCTTCCAGAGCTGAGATATTGAGATATTTATGTAGATATTTGCTGACATACTGCAGTATAGTCTTATGCCATTATAAATATCTCAAATATTTCAGCTCTGGAAGGGTCTAGAGCCTCCATTTTTGCACTCAGATTTAAGTCCCATGGCCCTCTATCAGGAATCCAGAGTTTCAAGAAACTTTCTCTTTTTAAACACAAAAAAAAACAGACAGTGGTACCCCTTACGTTTTGTTTTTTTTTGTGCGTAAAAAATTTGATTTTCTTGAAACTCTGGATTCTGATAGAGGGCCATGGGACTTAGACCTGAGTGCAAAAATGGAGGCTCTAGACCCTTCCAGAGCTGAGATATTGAGATATTTATGAGCATATTTGTGACATATCTGAGACTACTCTGAGCCATTATAAATATCTAATATCTCAGCTCTGGAAGGGTCTAGAGCCTCCATTTTGCACTCAGGTCTAAGTCCCATGGCCCTCTATCAGAATCCAGAGTTTCAAGAAACTCAAATTTTTCGACAGAAAAAAAAACGTAAGGGGTACCACTGTCGTTTTTTTTTTTTGTGCGAAAATTTAGTTTCTTGAAAACTCTGGATTCTGATAGAGGGCCATGGGACTTGAGACCTGAGTGCAAAAATGGAGGCTCTAGACCCTTCCAGAGCTGAGATATTGAGATATTTATGAGTATTTGTGACATACTGTATATCAGCCATTATAAATATCTCAATATCTCAGCTCTGGAAGGGTCTAGAGCCTCCATCTTTGCACTCAGGTCTAAGTCCCATGGCCCTCTATCAGAATCCAGAGTTTCAAGAAACTCTTATTTTGCCCAAAAAAAAAAACGACAGTGGTACCCCTTACGTTTTTTTTTTTGTGCGAAAATTTGAGTTTCTTGAAACTCTGGATTCTGATAGAGGGCCATGGGACTTAGACCTGAGTGCAAAATGGAGGCTCTAGACCCTTCCAGAGCTGAGATATTGAGATATTCACGTAGATATCTTGTGACATACTCAATATATTGAGCCATTATAAATATCTCAATATCTCAGCTCTGGAAGGGTCTAGAGCCTCCATTTTGCACTCAGGTCTAAGTCCCATGGCCCTCTATCAGAATCCAGAGTTTCAAGAAACTTTTTTTTTTTGCACCCAAAAAAAACGACAGTGGTACCCCTTCATGTTTTTTTTCTTGTGCGATTAAAATTTTCTTGAAAACTCTGAATTCTGATAGAGGGCCATGGGACTTAGACCTGAGTGCAAAAATGGAGGCTCTGAGACCCTTCCAGAGCTGAGATATTGAGATATTTATAATGGTATAGAACTATACTGAGATTTGCACAAGCATCTCATTAAACATCTCAATATCTCAGCTCTGGAAGAATCTAGAGCCTCTCATTTTTGCACTCAGATCTAAGTCCCATGGCCCTCTATCAGAATCCAGAGTTTCAAGAAAATTTTTTTGCAAAATTTTGACACAAAAAAAAAACGACAGTGGTACCCCTTATGTTTTTTTTTGGTGTGCGAAAATGATTTTCTCTGAAACTCTGGATTCATAGAAGGCCATGGACTTAGACCTGAGTGCAAAAATGGAGGCTCTAGACCCTTCCAGAGCTGAGATATTGAGATATTTATGAGATATGCTGCTGACATACTGAGTATATTACAAGATCATCTCATAAATATCTCAATATCTCAGCTCTGGAAGGGTCTAGAGCCTCCATTTTTGCACTCAGGTCTAAGTCCCATGGCCCTCTATCAGAATCCAGAGTTTCAAAGAAACTTTCTTTTTTGCACAAAAAAAAACGACAGTGGTACCCCTTATGTTTTTTTTTTTTGTGCGAAAAAATTTATTTCTTGAAACTCTGGATTCTGATAGAGGGCCATGGGACTTAGACCTGAGTGCAAAAATGGAGGCTCTAGACCCTTCCAGAGCTGAGATATTGAGATATTTATGAGATATTTGTGACATACTGAGATATTGAGCCATTATAAATATCTCAATATCTCAGCTCTGGAAGGGTCTAGAGCCTCCATTTTTGCACTCAGGTCTAAGTCCCATGGCCCTCTATCAGAATCCAGAGTTTCAAGAAACTTTTTTTTCACAAAAAAAAAAAAACGACAGTGGTACCCCTTATGTTTTTTTTTTTTTTGTGCGAAAAAATTTTTTCTTGAAACTCTGGATTCTGATAGAGGGCCATGGGACTTAGACCTGAGTGCAAAAATGGAGGCTCTAGACCCTTCCAGAGCTGAGATATTGAGATATTTATGAGATGTTGCTCACATACTCAGATATGTCACAGCCATCTATAAATATCTCAATATCTCAGCTCTGGAAGGGTCTAGAGCCTCCATTTTTGCACTCAGGTCTAAGTCCCATGGCCCTCTATCAGAATCCAGAGTTTCAAGAAACTTTTTTTTTCGCAAAAAAAAAAAAAAAAACGACAGTGGTACCCCTTATGTTTTTGTTTTTTTTTTTGTGCGAAAAATTTTTTTCTTGAAACTCTGGATTCTGATAGAGGGCCATGGGACTTAGACCTGAGTGCAAAAATGGAGGCTCTAGACCCTTCCAGAGCTGAGATATTGAGATATTTATGAGATATTTGTGACATACTGAGATATTGAGCCATTATAAATATCTCAATATCTCAGCTCTGGAAGGGTCTAGAGCCTCCATTTTTGCACTCAGGTCTAAGTCCCATGGCCCTCTATCAGAATCCAGAGTTTCAAGAAACTTTTTTTTCGCAACAAAAAAAAAACAATGACAGTGGTACCCCTTATGTTTTTTTTTTTTTTGTGCGAAAAAATTTTTTTCTTGAAACTCTGGATTCTGATAGAGGGCCATGGGACTTAGACCTGAGTGCAAAAATGGAGGCTCTAGACCCTTCCAGAGCTGAGATATTGAGATATTTATGATGGCTCAATATGTGACAGTACTGCACAATATAGTCATTATAAATATCTCAATATCTCAGCTCTGGAAGGGTCTAGAGCCTCCATTTTTGCACTCAGGTCTAAGTCCCATGGCCCTCTATCAGAATCCAGAGTTTCAAGAAACTTTTTTCGCAAAAAAAAAAAAAAAACGACAGTGGTACCCCTTATGTTTTTTTTTTTTGTGCGAAAAAAATTTTTTCTTGAAACTCTGGATTCTGATAGAGGGCCATGGGACTTAGACCTGAGTGCAAAAATGGAGGCTCTAGACCCTTCCAGAGCTGAGATATTGAGATATTTATGAGATATTTGTGACATACTGAGATATTGAGCCATTATAAATATCTCAATATCTCAGCTCTGGAAGGGTCTAGAGCCTCCATTTTTGCACTCAGGTCTAAGTCCCATGGCCCTCTATCAGAATCCAGAGTTTCAGATTGGAGAAACTTTTTTTTTGCACAAAAAAAAACCGACAGTGGTAACCCTTATGTTTTTTTTTTTTGTGCGAAAAAATAATTTTCTTGAAACTCTGGATTCTGATAGAGGGCCATGGGACTTAGACCTGAGTGCAAAAATGGAGGCTCTAGACCCTTCCAGAGCTGAGATATTGAGATATTTATGAGATATTTGTGACATACTGAGATATTGAGCCATTATAAATATCTCAATATCTCAGCTCTGGAAGGGTCTAGAGCCTCCATTTTGCACTCAGGTCTAAGTCCCATGGCCCTCTATCAGAATCCAGAGTTTCAAGAAACTTTTTTTTTGCACAAAAAAAAAACGACAGTGGTACCCCTTATGTTTTTTTTTTTTGTGCGAAAAAATTAAGTTTCTTGAAAACTCTGGATTCTGATAGAGGGCCATGGGACTTAGACCTGAGTGCAAAAATGGAGGCTCTAGACCCTTCCAGAGCTGAGATATTGAGATATTTATGAGATATTTGTGACATACTGAGATATTGAGCCATTATAAATATCTCAATATCTCAGCTCTGGAAAGGGTCTAGAGCCTCCATTTTTGCACTCAGGTCTAAGTCCCATGGCCCTCTATCAGAATCCAGAGTTTCAAGAAACTTTCTTTTCGCACAAAAAAAAAACCGACAGTGGTACCCCTTATGTTTTTTTTTTTTTGTGCGAAAAAAATAATTTTCTTGAAACTCTGGATTCTGATAGAGGGCCATGGGACTTAGACCTGAGTGCAAAAATGGAGGCTCTAGACCCTTCCAGAGCTGAGATATTGAGATATTTATGATATTGTGACATACTATATTGAGCCATTACAAATATCTCAATATCTCAGCTCTGGAAGGGCCTAGAGACTCCATTTTTGGCACTCAGGTCTAAGTCTCATTGCCCTCTATCAGAATCCAGAGTTTCAAGAAGATCAGATAAACTCAATATTTCGACACCCCCAAAAAAACGACAGTGGTACCCCTTTTTTTTTTTTTTTGTGGTGAGAAATTAAGTTTCTCCAATCTTCTCAAAACTCTGGATTCTGATAGAGGGCCATGGGACTTAGACCTGAGTGCCAAAATGGAGTCTCTAGAATGGAATCTCCAGAGCTGAGATATTGAGATCTACAAATTTCTCAATATTAGGGATGTCCCGATCCGGTACTCAGGATTAGGTATCTGGCTCCGATCCTGCCATTTTTGTGGGATCGGTGTATTCATGAGTACGAGGCCGATCCACATCCGATATTGTGCGTATACTATTATGTTATTGTTAAGCCCCACAGAAGGCAAATAAACATTCTAAAGTACCATAACGTTTTTGTGCACTCTATTATTAGTGTTCTGAAGCCATTATGTGAGAGAGAAATTAATATTTAAGTCATTAAATTCAAGATCACGTAAACTTTTCCCCTCTCGCGGCTGTCAGTCATTCTCCATTCAGCACTCAAACAGCGCGTCGCGTTCGGTTACAGTCAATGATGAAACTATCTTCAAGATGATTTAATGTTAATACTATTATACTTTATCTGTAGATAAAGGTCTTTGTTTTTCGCATAAAACAACATTATCTTGCTGGACTTTATTGCTGTAACTTAATCATGTTACTTTCTACCAGGTGTCGGACGCCTCGGTTAAATCACAACACTAGAGTCAGAGCACTATTGTTCTTCACGCGCACAGTAACTGAAAAAAGTTTTAAAAAATTTAAAGTTAAAACAATTTAAACAGCTGTATTCTACATTGTAAATACCAGTACAGTTAATTACTTAAATGTTAAAAATTTCAACAATGCACATGTTTTCAATGACCCCTTAATGTCATTCTTAAATTGTTTTACATGTATTGTAAATCTGTTTTGTTCTGTTTGTTTCTGTGTTTCTGTGTAACTTGTCTAAATTGTTGCCCCCAGGGCTCCCTTGTAAGAGAGATTTGAATATCTCAATGGGACATCACCTGGTAAAATAAAGGTAAAATAAAAAAATAAAAATAAAATAAAAAATAATTGAAAATTGGAAAAAAAAAGTGTTTTGTCAACTTTAGGATGCCAGCAATGAATCAAAAAGCTATATAGACATGAACTAAAAGCAACAATTAGTGGTATTTAAAGCCACAGTGAAATGAAAGTAGCAACAGATCTTTTCTTCTGTATTTTGAGGTAAATCTATGTGTAATGGCTTACCAAAATGTTTTCGAAAATTTAGGATGGGGACTTGGTTCTATCCATCTGATGTTGATTGGATTTTGAGATGTGGGTGTGGGCTAGCTTGCATGGGAGTTTAAGCAGAAGTCCTGAATATGTCACCAAACGTTTCGCCAATCATTAGTACATTTAAAACATAAATAAATGAGGAGGGGGGTAGTGAATGATGTCCCGGGTCACTAAAGACCTGAGGTATGCGTTTAAGGGTTAAAAGAACCATATCCATGGATGAATTGCATTTAGAATAGATGGGGTGAATTTTTATTTCATGCCGAATTTTAAATGCCTCTGTTTGTGTTTGCTTCCTAGGTTTTGTAGAGCTGGAACACATGTTGATAACATGCCAAATGTATTTGACAACACAACAAGATCATCGGGGCTGGGGATACAGTACAGCTGAAGCAGGACATGAGGAGGACGTAGCCGTGTGATATACCACCACCACCACCAGGCTCAATGGACCTTTTTTGACTTCAGTGTTAAACTCAGGGGAGCCACGGTGTAACTGGACCATACCGTACTCCCTTCTCTGAACCCCCGAGCCCTTATTTTGCAGGACCACAGGACACATTACTGAAGACCAACACAAAAATATATATATCTATATATATAAAAAAGAAAAAGAAAAACTATGTAAGCCCCCAGAAGGCTTTGAATCTATGAATAAGTAGTATGGGGGAAAAACACTTTTTAAAACTAAGATAGACTTTTAGATGGAAATCATGTAATATTGAACACGTCTTTGGGAAAACTTTTTAAAGAACTGTTTTAGAAACCACAAAACGGATTAAAAAGAACAAAAAAAACTTGAAAGACAGAACTTTTCGGAAGGAAGTGACAATTCAGGACACGAAACTTGCTTCGAACTCGGGATGGCCAACTTTTTTCTTGGAGTGCCTGTCCGTTTCCAGGGCAACGGCTGCCACAAACCGCAGCCTTCGTCCGCTGGGAGACTTACCTGTCATTCCTTAGTTGTGTAGGGACCAAATGACCAAACCTTTTTATCACAAATGAAAAAAAAAAGAGAGGAAAAAAAAAAGACTCATACCTGTAACATAATCGGACCACTGCATCTCTTGCTGTGCCAATCGGTTAGAGTTGTATTTAAAAAAGATATATGTATAAAAAGAACATATATGACTATATGCATACATATAGATTGCTGATATGCTTTTGAATACTGGCAGAACTATTTCCGATGGTTCCGTCAAGGCCGCTCACTTCGCTAGTTTACAATTACTGCTCAAAATGAAGAATATTTATTTTTATTTCTCTTCTAGTTTTTCTCTGTGGTGAGAGAAAGGGTGCATGGGAAGGTTGTTCCATAATGCAGCCTTACCTTTTCTATCTTATGTCCCTGACCTTGTAGTTAAGAGGCCATCTTAAAGAGGTTTGAGATAAACAATCCTGTTTATATATAACGTACATACGATATGTATATGTATAGCAGACGTTCAAGCAATATGTATTCATATGTATGCACCTGTACAGCATATATATGGATACATACACGAATATTAATCCCAAAACCCATATATGTATTTATATGCATATATTTTATATGTGTGTATATATAGAAACCGGCTATTCAATATGTAGAGCTGTACTTTTTTTGTAGATTTAAGCTGGAGTTTGAAGCCTCTGCTCTGCTTTAGACTTTTACCACTGGGAAGAATCTCAAATCGGCAGCTGCAATCTGCAGGCATTCCTCTCAATCCGATATAACGTTCCGCATCCGCCAACACACACACACATTCTAAGGTAAAGAAAAAAAAACAGATTCAGTTTGTGTATATATGTGTATATGCTACTTACAAATGCAAAAAGGCCTCCTCTCGTTTGAGAGTTTCAAGAGAATCAGGATCATTAGTAAATAGTACAGAATACGGACATATCTGCCCTCTGCAAACATTCGCAAACAAACGACGTTACTCACTCGAACCGAGCGCTGGCTTTATCGGTTTACCGTCGAATCGTCAGCAGTGCGTCCTTGCACCTGACAGCACTGTGCTACGACACCGCTAGCAGCCATTCATTATTATGATGATGATGTCAAAACAACGGAAACACTCTTCTTCTTAATAAAACGAAAGAAAGAAAAATAAACAAAAAAGACAACTCACTATAGCTACAGCTAACTGCGAAGCCTTCTAATATGTGTTGACATGACAAACCTGTGCTGTGCAGCTTGACACCGCCATTTACAGATACACCTGACTCGACGCTTCTGCTTATGGTTACAATGAAGTGGGCATTATGTACGTTTTGCACAAGTATCGTCAGAATCCGCATCACATTGCGTTTAACACGCGCAGCTTCGGAGTTCTGACTGATTGGCGGAAGTTTTTCCACTCGTTAGGGTTTTGAGGATGGAACGCGAGAATTTGCCATTGTAGTTAGCGCTAATTAAGGATTTTCATTTTGGTTATGCTTTGCAACTGCTCTATTATACAAGATGGCACTATTGTAAATATATGATAATTTCAGAGCTGGTTCATTTGCTTTACGCAGAGTAAAGCGTCTGTACAGTGGGGGGGTGGTTAGGCAGTAGGCTAGTCAGTTCACCTCATTTCGAAGGGGAATTCAGTTCTGAATCCGAAGCGTCCGGTTCCAGAGAATGTTGCATTTTGCCTTCTAGATCTTTCCGACACATGATCATTCAGGTATTCCAGGATCGTTTGCAAGGAAATGCATTCCGTCTGTTGGATTTCAGTGTCACCTGTCTTTCTCTCCCTTTCTGTCTTTCTGTCTCACGCTCATCAGCTCCCTCCGTGTTAACCGTTTCAGCTGCAACTGTTTACATAGCAATCTGGAAATGTAGTTGACAAAACCAAGAAGACAGAACAGAAATCTTATTATAAATATATACAAGTATATACATGAACTACTGAATATACTGTAAATGTTTTTTTTGCCCTTCTCTTTTTTGCTCTGTTCCTCTGTATATAGGTTTGCATATTTTATAATCTTTTACTTCTATCTAGAAGGACTGAATGATTAAGAAACTTTAAAGACAAAAAACGAAGCTGGATTAAAGCAGGTAAACTCTAGTCCTTAGAGATGCATTATGGTTGTACGGTATTTTAATCACGGAACATAAGAAGAGTCAATCACATTTTAACATGTCACTTTCAGAACTGCTGCCAACATGCTATTTATTTGCCTATTTATGTACTCATTTGTTCATTTATTCAAATGTAATTTATTTATTGCTTCATTTTAAAATACTAATATATGTATTTTTTTTATCTTTTCAATGGTTGGATTTCTAACCACACCGAAATATAATTTTTGTCATTTAAACTATGCTTTTTAAGATATATTTTCACATGTTTTTGAATTGTGAGACACAATGGAACAATGCAACTGGCAGAATCAGGGTAAACCTTTATGGAGAATGTAGAACTCATGAAGGACTGGTGTGCTGCACCTGTTAGAACTGTCTGCTGTTTTCTTCTGTTCTGGCGAGTCCATCCGTCTGTCAGAACAACGATCTGCTTCACTGCAAACACACTGGAAAAAGGAAGAAAAACTGCACTAATCCATCAGACTCTCAGCAACTCTTGTTTTATAGCCTTTCTTCATTAGCACTGTCTTCAACTCATCAGAAACAGTCTGAACTTACAGAAACAATGCAGTAAAATGGGGTAAGAAAACAACAAAAATCCAGACATTTTGAGCACAGTTGAGCGTGCTGGGTGGTATCTGTGGATTTTTGCCAAGCCTATCACAATGAGATTGAGCTGTATTAGCAGTCGGATTGCTGCCGCAGCTCCTGCCCTGTTCTCAACTACACTTTTCTCTGGTCCCTAGACTCTCTTTTGTAATTTTACTGAATGACGCGTTTCCGCTTAAGCCCAGTAATAAAGCACAGTGTAGAATAAAGCAGCATTATGCTTGTCCCATTTCCTGCTGTATGTCTGTACAAGACTTTTTATGAGTTGTTTTTCTCTCTTTCTCTCTTTTTATGGATTTGAGGCACGACTGATGTACTCTGAAACCACTTCAAAGGTGGAGGGTTTACATGTGCACACACAGGCGCCTCTCTCTGAAACTTTCTTTACAACACTTCAGATCAAATTAGACCAATAGCCCTGGAGCAATATTTGGCTGAATCCCATTGCATATACCGGTGCTCCCAGATAGTTTGAAGTATCAAAGCATATATGCTGTGTATATTGGAAAAGCAAGGGGATAGGAAAGTGACAGGACACATTTAAAAAATGGGTTTCACCCCTTTGGAAAAGAAATATGTATATGCAGAAAGTTTGATGACTAATCATTTTGTGGAAAATGCAGCATTGACTAGAAATGCATCTTCTTGACTAGTCACTCTCACGAAAATTTCTCATCAGATGATAGTGGTATTACACGTTACGGATTGCAGCAACTGTTCTTGAGAATCTCTTTAAACATTCACGTTGCCAAGTTAGTTTCTTGAAAAGCCTGTAGCTTTTTATGGAGCCGCTGTTCAACCATATGTGACTGAATAAACACCACCATTTATTAATAAACACATTTTATTAAGGGAGAAACAACACTTGAATACGTAAAAAAATTAAGACCACAATTATTTCAAGACACTAAAAAGGCAGAATTAAGAGCACATGAATAATTAATGATCATTCAAATGAGTTTGCCGCCATTACAAGCCTTCAACAGATGAAAAAGATGTCTTCTAAGATCTCGCTCTCCTCCAGGTCTTGCAAAAGAGGACCGACTGGGGTCTAGAGGAGAGAAAGGGTCTTCTGAGAGGACAGAGGGCGACGAAACTCTTCTGGGACGAGGGATTGATTCGGTACCTCTCTGGGTTAGATACAGGACTTAAAATGTCCAACAGCTCCATCAAAGAGTCATCCCACCTAGCAATGAGAAAAGAAACATGACTCAGGAAATGTCACATAATTATTTTATGCACCAGAACAAAAGTGGACAAGTGGGATTAAAAAGCATAATCATTTACATTCCACTCAGAACGCTACGCATCCTCAGATTCCCCTACATAAAAGCCACATTGTTGCATCTGACTAGACAACAGAGTTCACAGGCTTTGAAACATGTGGCCTAAGGGGTGGGTATGAAGAACAAGCCAGCACATTTTTTTCCCTAGTTTGGAAGGAAAACTACGAGAGCTGAGCGAAGAGATAAATAAATAAAAGAATAAATAAACAAAGATTAAGCTAATAAAGATTCAACCCCTCAGTTGAGGTGCTTAATAAATTATTCATCGAGTACAGACGTGCACATTTCAGATATAAAACATGAATTCTTAAAGCACGCTCCACTGATGCTGCTAACATAATTCACTGCTCATTCTAAACAGCATTGATTTGCATCCAATGCAGCAGAAGGGATGAGTGGGTATTCATACAGATGTGTGTGTGCGCGTGAAAGGGATCTCAGCTTCTATGAGAGGCAGAAAACGGTGCCATCCACTAAGTGCCTCTGACATTTGAAAGCAGTATTTGCTTCATGGCCATGATAGTGGTGATTACACAAGACACTGAGAAACATGCCATCCACTATTTCCTTCATGTCTGACACTTTTTGGGTTTGAAACCATAAGTATCAGCCAACTACACCAGAAAATGTTTTCACAGAAAGGTAAATAGAAATTAAAGGATGTCAAATCTTCAAACTTCCATCCTCCTCAGGCAACACATAAGCTCTGTTCCAAAACCAAGTGAGCTCTTTACAGCCTACACCTCTGAAGGCCCCCATACACTTCAAGTGATGTCATTTTGAACAAAATCAGGCTAAAACTAAAGATTGTTCTCGTGTGCCTCCAAGTTCAAAGACTTTCCGGAGAGGTTTGCTCTGGCTGGTAAACACCTAGACACTACTATTGGTCCGTGGCGATGATGTAATATGTAGGTGTGCTCTGGGGCCCTAGCTTCTTTAACGTGGATATCTTTGGTTCA
>JAQIUQ010001700.1:0-60000 GCA_030378365.1 Hybognathus amarus | reverse complement strand
ATTTATAAAAAAAATGTGTTAAAAATTAAAATGCATCAAATCAGTACACTCATCACCATTTAAATCATATTATTTTTTTTGGGGGGGGAAGCATTTAAAATTAGGCGAAAAGCCAATGGGCCTGAGCATGCTATTGTTGCACATATAAGATCAATATTCATAACTGTGCAAAGTATTCAAAAACCTTTAGAAACTCATATGATAGTTCAGCATCACACACCAAGAGATGGGTTAAATAGAGAGATTAAAAATACCCAATTTCTCTCCGAAACGGTACCAATGTTAGTGTTTTGATAAATGAGAATCACTAATATTATCAGATTACCTCAACCAATGCACTGAAAAAGGCTAAGATAGTGAGCTAACACTAATTACACACTTTAATTCCATGCTATTAAATATGTTACAATTTAAACGTAAATGCACATTGTTCTAGAAGGGTGGCATCATCCCTACATTTTACACGGCTACATTTACTCACATTGTAATGTTGATAATATAATTTGTAAGGAAAATTGTGCATTAAATAGGTAAGTTATATCCAGGAAACTTTTACAAAAGAAACAAACAAACAAACAAACACACTTTGTCTCTTTGTCTTTGAGGCGAAGCTGTTTTATCAGCAGCATCCACAAACAAAAAAACAAAAGTTCAACATGTTCAAGTGCACTTGCCAAATGAAGATGGATCGTAAAATGATCAATCAAAAAACGTTGTTTATTAACGAGCTGTGCTAATTTCTTATTAATAAATGCAGTTCAAGTTAACGACCTGGCTGGTGCACTGATTCTGAATCTGGCGGGATGGCGAGCGCGAGACGTGGCAGTGCACAGATCGTGACGCGCGTCTCTCTATAATGTGATTGTGAAGTAAATGGGAGCGGGAATTCACCGCATTATGAACTCGTCACGCAATACCCCCAACCTGTAGACAGGCCAGCCTATATAAATATCATATTAAGCAAAAATGTACCTTAGCATATTAGAGGAAGACGCTGATATCTGGATTGAATTGATGCGTGAAGAATGCACTTCCACAGCAGTCACGAGTAACAGCAGGAATAGGCGGTTAAAGTTTTCTATGCTTAATTTGATTTGATGACAGTCACGAGACCGATTACTCGATCCAATCACGTTGATGGATAAAAATAAAATTAGAACAATGTAACGAGTAACGACCACAAACAGAAGGAAAATAGCGGAGAAAAAGTACCGATACATCACTTAAAATGTACTCAAGTAAAAGTAAAATTACACAATTTTAAACTTACTCAAAAAAGTACAATTTCTGAAAAAATCGACTTAATTACAGTAACGTGAGTATTTGTAATTCGTTACTTTACACCCCTGGCGCAGCCTGTGACCAACTTGAATCAATTGCGAAATCTATCGTAAGAAAATCCTTGCAGTCTTATTGAAATATCTGGATTTTGCCCATGAGAATGTCAAACAACAGTAAATGTGACAGCACCTTTACGGTGCATTTTTGTCACAATTTTTATTGAATGAAAAAAGCAGCCAAAACTTTTTACATGGAATATTACAAAAATTGCTGAAAGACCATCTAAAATATTATGGGTTTGAAATAACATCAAGACTCTTTACTTTCAGGTAAACTATGCCTTTAAAATCTAAAATTATACCTAGTCCTTCGCACCCTTCAAATGTCTATTTCAGTTGACCAGGTGAGCACTGAGCAAACTGGTGAATCTCTGCACAGGTAAAGATAAGTTCTGAGGCTGACGGATTGATCCCCAGAGTGTTGAACACATGTTCACACAGCAAGCTCAGTGGGGTTCCTGAGCACCTGTTCCTCATGCTGGGACTGATGAAGGTGCCCTAGCTCTGGAAGACATCCTGCATTGTTCTGCTGCCAAAGATCGGAAACCCCCGGATCCCTGAGGACTACAGGCCCGTTGATCTCACTTCACACTTTACGAAGGCCTCTGAGAAGCCGGTGCTTAGACAGACCACCTGGACCCACTGCAGTTTGTTAACCACTGATACAGCTCTGACCCTGGACTCTGGAGGCAGCGTCGACCATTCACCATAAACAAACACTATACTGGCTGTTCTGCCTACTGCCATCAGAAAAAAACTATAGCTTGCCGTTTACTGCCTATTCATAGATGCCACCTACGTCACTACAAATAGAACGCCGCCATATTTGCGACCGACTCGCCCGGTACGGCCGCCCAAAGTGTCTATTTGAATGAGAGAGAGAGACAGAGATACCTGGAGAAAATTTCAATTTTAGACTCCGGATCCTTATTTGTTATCCCCAGTTTCCTTTAGTCCATTATTATCTGCCCCAGGCTTGCCCCAATTGGCCTTTCATGATATAGAAATACATTTCATAAAGCTATGGCACGCGTTCATGAGAGTCGAGGCGATGTCATGAATGAATCTTGTGCAGCAGTTCGGCTGGCATGAATGAATCTATCTAATCCGAAATCTAGAGACACCTGCATCAGCACAGTCAGAGACTAGGGATGCTCCGATCGATCGGCCAGAGATCGGTATCGGCTGATCATAACAATTTTTGACTCGATCGGTACTCACTAACTTGGTCGATCTTACAAACCGATCGCGATTTGATGACGTCAACGCGTGAGGACGTACGTGATACTTATATTGGAGAATGTTTAAATAAACCTTATTTGTTACATCAGACTTCTCCATGTTGGAGTTTAAATGTTTCTATTTATTTTATTCTCTTTAACATTGAACAATGTTTAATTAAACCTAATGAGTTGTATCAAACCACTTCAATTTGTTCTTTTAGGAGTTGAAATGTTGTTTGATTTTTTATTTATTTATTTTGTCCTGCTCAGACTTGTATTGGACGATGTTTAAGTTACATCAGACTTCTCCATTTTAGGAGACTAAATGTTTATTTTGTCCTCCACAGTATTGGACAATGTTTAAATAAACCTTATGAGCTGCATTAAACTGTTCCATTTTGTTTATTTGTCTTATATTAAGTCAATTAATCATCGGAATCGGTATCGTTATTCGGCCGATCTCCATGACAAGAAATCGATACTCGGTATCGGCTGCAAAAATCCTGATCGGAGCATCCCTATCAGAGACATCAGTCAAATATCATAAAAGACTGCCATATCTGTCCGAAAGAACAGATGTTCAGTACAGAGAAGGTTTAATAATCACAAATATCGAAATGAGTCTTTGGAGGCGAATCTTTTGAATGATTTGGCTGCGGTTAAAAGCCATCTAAAGGTATAGCTCTTCAGTGATTATAATATAACGACTTAAATTGCAGTTTGTTCGTCACATAATATTAATAAATAACAATATTAATATAACGGACGAGTCGTATTAGATCACTTTCATGATACTTTTGTGATGTTTTTCGTCTTTTATTAATTTGTGCGTGACAGCCCCCAGTCGGATAATGTTACTCATTCACTTTCATTACATCGACAAAAAGAGTCTCCAAACGTCCCTTTGTCTTCCACGGAAAGTAAACTAAGGATTTGCACATGAAGGTGAGTAATAAATTACGACAGAATTATAATTTGTGGAAGAACTAGTCCTTTAATATGCATTTCAAGGCTGAGATTATGCATCGTCTGCAGAGCTAACATTAGTTACACAAAATAACATCTAAAGCGCATGTGACGAAGACTTTATAAACTTCAGGAAAAAAAATTATTAGATTTAGGTAGGTATTACAGACAGACAGTTATTTTTAAAATAACCCCAAATCTAATAACTTACCAAGATAAAGTGCATTTAAACAGATCCAACAAATAAAGTGAAGCAAAAAACATTCTGTCGATATTTGTATAATTGGCCACTGAGAGTAAGTTAGGCTATAATAAAAATATAATTAAACACAAAGCAGCAACATGAGACTTCTAGTCTTTTAAATAAATGATTTTCTCTTCTCTCTTCTTTTGGTATAGAATAAAATACCAGTTCAGGGTTCCTCTTTCGGCTGTTGTTTCAGCCAACTGCACAACATATTGCAGGCATTAATGTGACCGTCGGTCGCAAAGATGGCGGCGCAAAGCTACAGTGACGTCACGTGAACGTTTTTTATTTTTTTATATAAACAGCAAAACGATCGTTTAGGCGAATGTGAGTGTAGCGGTGGAATATTCTATTGTAATCTCACCCTCACGCTCAGTCATGGTGATATTGCGAGACAGCTTTTCTCTCGATGGGAAATCTCGTCTTATTTTCAGTCTTGCGAGATCTTGTGGCACGAGATCTGTCACACCCCTACATATTAGAAAACACTAATCACAGATAAAGCATTAAAATTAACACGTTACTTACATGTTGTGGCATTACTGTCGGGTTCATATCTTACAGTAAAGGTGTTTGCAAAGTCTGGGGTGAAATTGCAACTGATTTATCAAAGAACCCACAGTGGAATGCACCGAAAAACAAGTAATGCTGAGACATTCACAAATTTGAAAATAAGTAACCACTTTCCTAGGATCCTTAGGAAGGTATTGTTATTTTTAGTCCAGTGATCCTGTATCTCTCTTCTCTCTTTCTCATTTCACTAATGCGCCAGTGGTGTAGAAGTAGGCGTGTTAAGATGTAGAAGTAACCATTGATCTGATTCTGCAGAGGCCGTCTTTCGTCAAACTATTATGTCATAATGTGACAAAATCCAAAACGTGTCTATTTCAGAGCTTGGTTTTGGTTTCGCTTTCAATAAAAGCTGCTTTTGGACTAACAAGGAAGTATTGAGTTCCGAAACGTACATGTCAAAAGATCGAGCTAAACTGGATGTCTCAATGCCTTACCCCTTTAAGTTTTTCATCTAATATTTGAATGAAAATTATTTTTAACAACACTGGTTTGGTAACAACATGTTGCTTAGCGAACGATGATAGTACTCAAGAAATAGCACACAACAATTTAGGCTTACAAAATGATGCCTTAAAATACTGCCTAAGTAGGTGGTTCAATGTTTTGGAAAAGAGCAGGTATCTTGCCTTTTTATTTTCGTAGCCACCCTCAAACTCATGGATGCAAACATAGTGAGAAGTAACTAAATTGCACATTTCCAATTCTTGAACAGTATCAGCAACAGCATAATACAGTTAATGTTGACTACTACATTGTTTTTGCACTGTTAACCTGTCAAAATATTTTCCAGTAATACATAATCAAGAATGTTTCATTTCACTCTTGCAACTTTACACTGAATGTTTTTGTGCACTCTCGTTGATGTTGCTGTTATTTTATATAAATGGAGATTTCTTAATGAAATTACTTTGCAATAAATATTATGTAACAATAATTTATGATCATAACTAACAAAAGCAAACAACTTTTGCACTTTATCTATCAGGTATGTTTCATTTGCTAGAGATTACACAGCCAGTTCCAAGCCTGTTTGAAAAAGAGACCTGCTCACTAAATGTCAGTATGCAACTTTATATATTTACTCAAAATAAAAAATTGCTACAAATATTTAATGACATCATAATGGATCAAGCTGCCTAATGTTCTTTTGCTTTTAAGCCTGAAACTTGAATCTAGGTTTCGTTTACATCCATTCCTATGACAATGATAGTAATGTCCAATCCGGGAATCTCATTTTGACGTTTTGGCGTATGACAATCGATTGCCATCCGACAATTCTTTTGCACATATGCATCAGAGGGAAAGAGACAGAGAAAGAGAGCGTACACTAAGGGTGGATGGCTGTTGGGGTGGGACTTTGGCAAGGCTCCCTCTAGAAATGTGAGAATTAGCATTTTTATTTGTTGATTTATTTAACGGACAGGCCTCTCAAACAGCCATCCATCAACGAACGACATTGCCGATATGCATAATGCATTTCTTACCGCCGGTCACAATCTATAACAAGGGAAGGGGTAGGTGTAGTTTGGGCGGGGAGGGGGATGTTAGGGCGTTGGTAGGAGGAAATTGCCAGAGAGAATTCTAATGTGTTTGGCAGTCATATTTACCCAAAAGCTTTCATTGCTTTTCACAAGGTCCACTGGTGAATGACCACGAGACATTAATATCACTTAAGAGGAGGTTTGCTAATCTCAAATGCTATCTGTACATTCAACGGATCAGCTAGGCATTGGGAACAGAGTTCAAGATGCCTTGGGGGGGGGGGGGAGTTGAGCTGAGTACTACAATAGCAGTATTTAACTCTATAGATTACTGAAGAGAAAAAAATACTAAATCTTAAATTCTACAAAAATTATAAAATAAAAAAATATTTTTAAATCATATTTTTTTTAAATTAATTTTTGTATTAATTTTTTATTATTTGAACATTTTTTTAAATTAATAATTTAAAAAAATCTAAGTGACTTAATTATCAATCGAAGCGGTCTTCACAGCCATTTACAATACTCTTTTGAAGAGTACGCTGTAGTTTTCTGCTTGGCGGTGGATTTTTTACACATTATAAACAATATACTAGAATCTCTACTGGTTAACTCATCAACTCAAGCTTCTACTCTCATCAGTGTGAGAGTAAAATGCAGAGAGGATGAAAGACACTGAAAAAGAATCAGGTTCTACTTCAATAATTCCAAACAAAAGACAGTTTATCAGTTTCCTTTGCCTCTGACTCCAGTTATTTTACTGTTCTCATTTAAAATGTCTGTCACGCCTGAGAGCCCAAACAAATTTGGACCCAAACAGTAATATAAATATCCTAAACATAAAGTACTGACAAAGCTGCATGTCAGTTTTCTTTCAAATCAATAATAAGAAGCTGAGGAGAAGCACAGGCCATGGGCAGGAGCACTGACATTTCTCACTTCAGCTCTATCAAAACAGCCCTTTTTAAATTCCCCTTGTAAAGTGAAGAGGAGTTTAAAAGAGATGGCCCAAGTCTGCATTGCACAGGTTAATTTGAAAAGGTGAAAGTAATTTGAAAGAAGGACATGGTTTGATAAGTGTATTGTTTTGACGAGTCTTGCACAAGTTGTTGAGTTTTATCAGTCTGACTGCATAATTCATTGCCTTCTCTCTTTTGTGACACTAGCAGTGCAGTCCATTCTTCTAAATATTTTCTTATATTTTCAAAAGGAAATGTGAGGAGCTAGCAATGCAAAATACACCATTATATATATATATATATATATATATATACACATATAAATACATATATAAATATAGCTGCGAGCAGCGATCGCGGGCCCAAGCCGGTGGCACCGCAACCCCGGTGCCTAAAGGCACCGGGATGGCGGTACCGCGGCTTTGGCCCTCCATCGCTGCTCGCAGCTATATTTATATATAGTATATATATATATATATATATATATATATATATATATATATATATATAAAGCCGGTGGCACCGCCACCTTGGTGCCTTTAGGGTTATTTCTGCACGACGTGCAAAAACGTAACCCCTGCTTTGGAATACATACTAGTATGTATTCCACAATTGGAATACATACTAACATACTAGTCAGAACTGAATAGTTGATATCTGAATGACAGATCACCATAGAAGTCACTGGAAAAAATGTGACTAGTAACAAAAGAATAGTTACTAGTCACCATTGAAATAAGTACTAGTGTCTAATGAATAAGTACTAGTATCTATTTAATAGGTACTAGCATCTAATGAATAAGTACTAGTAACTAATTAATAAGCATTGGTATGTAATGAATAAGGACTAGCATCTAATGAATAAGTACTAGTATCTAATAAATAAGGACTAGTGTCTAATGAATAAGTACTAGTATCTTTAAAAAGGTACTAGTACCTAAAGAATAAACACTAGTATCTAAAGAAAAGGCACTAGTATCTAAAGAATAAGCACTAGTAGCTAATGAATAAGTACTAGTACTTAATGGAATAGATACTAGTATCTAAAAAATAAGTACTAGTAGCATGAAAATAGAGACTAGTAGGTTAAAATGATTAAATGTTAAAACGGCTTGCCATATCTCTATCTGTCGTTTTGACTTAGTCACAATTACGTTACAGATATCTTAAATGATAATACAAACTATCCAAAATGTAATTACGACTGAGAAAGACGTTGTTGATATCTACAATGTTAATTACGAATAGTCAAACTTAGCTTTTAAATGTTAAAAGGGCTTGCCATACAGAAGTGTAGGCTCAGAGAGACACTCAACATTTTCAAACCAAAATATCTGACTTTCTGTGGGTCCTAGCTCATGAGTGTAAATTAGAAAGTTGTCCGGCTTGAGGAGAATATATGAATATATGAAACGATGAGATCAACATGTGTACTGAGTTTCATATTATTACATGCAAGCGTGTTTGATTTATGGACCAAGTTTTTGGACCCCGTTCCAGGGGGCGCGTGTCTAGCCCCCTTGCCACACCCGGGTACCATCTTCCCGGCTCTGATGGCTGTGGGATCTGACCTGTGTGCAAAGTTTCAAGAGTTTTCAAACCCATTAAGGGCCCCAAAAGCCGCTAAGAGACTCAAAATCATCAAAAAAAGGAATGTTAAAAGTTTGATGCGTTGCTATGGCAACATTATCTTAGATATTGAATAATGCTTTCACAGCTCTTCATCTGGCGTGTGTTTACATTATACAGATGAAGTTTGAAGCAAATCGGGTAAAAGTAAGAGTGTGATTTCAAAGCATTTTGCAAGTGAAACACTTTCTGCTGCCAGTTGGTGGCGCTATATATTTGACTCACAATAGTCACATCCATGTGATCGGCCTCTTACAACGAACACACTGCTGAAGTTTCATCAAGATCAGTTAATGTATGCAGAAGTTTTAACACACTTCCTTTTTGATTTATGGACCAAGTTAATTTAATTAATACACTAATTATATAAAACTATTGTCAATGCACTACAACTAAGCAAGTTATATGTCTTTACTTATAAAAAAATAAAAACAAAAACTTATTTAAAAAATACCAGGCTTAAGAAATGTATTTACTTTAGCAGGCCAGAACACACAGTGAAATTATTAAGCCCCCTCCCCTACACACACACACAGAGACTGTGTGTCAAAAGACTCAATCACACACACACACAGACTGTGTGACAGGCCTAGGCTCAGAAAGAGCATGATCATATTCAAACTACAATATCTGACTTTCTGTGGGTTTGAGCTTATTATTGTTAATTAGAAAGTTGTTTGGCTTGAATAGAACAATATACGCGGCAAGTTTTGTAACTGTCAGTAAAACTAACCAAGTTATAACACACTTTATGTGTCCTTTTTTAGTCAAAAAAATCCGCCACGGCCAAACCGTTCGAGATATCAAAAATCCGTCCGGAATATAGCATCCTCAATGTCTTGACTTCATGCACACCGAGTTTGGTGGTGATTGGTAACAGCATGGGTTGTAATTTGATGTTTTCTAGGACAATTATTTAAAAAAAAAAAACATAATTCCCGACTTCCGTTTGAACTGTCGTAAAACTTAGAGCACGAAAGTTGTTTGGCCTGATGTGATCTGATGAGTGTACCGAGTTTCATATTAATCCATGCACGTGTGTTTGATTTATGGACAAATGTTCGAATCCCTAAAAGAATGCATCCTGAAAGAATGGTAAAGTTTAATGCGTCGCCACGGCAACAGTTTCAAAGATATCAAGAATCCATTCATAGGTCTTCATCTGCCGTGTATGTACATTATACAGATGAAGTTTGAAGCAAATCGGGTAAAATAAGAGGGTGATTTCAAAGCATTTTGAAAGTGACACACTTCCTGCTGCCAGTTGGTGGCGCTATAACTTTGACTCACAATAGTCACATCCATGTGATCGTCCTCTTACAGCGAACGCACTGCTGAAGTTTCATCCAGATCAGTTAATGTATGCTGAAGTTATGACACACTTCCTGTTTCATGTTTCTCGCCATAGTTTCGTTTCCTCGCCACGGCCAAACCGTTCGAGAGATATCAAAAATCCCCACACAAACTTTCATCCTCAATGTCTTGACTTCTAGCTGACCGAGTTTCGTCGAATTTGGATCAGAGCTCTAGGAGGAGTATTTAAAAGTTCATTGCGTGTGTTTTACAAAAAAACCTCAATAGCCGACTTCCTGTTGGGCTGGGGTAAAGAGCAAGAACAGCGAGGATAGAGATGGAATTCTGCTATCGACATGTGTACCGAGTTTCATATTATTACATGCAAGTGTGTTTGAGTTATGGACCAGGTGTTCGGACCCCATTCCAGGGGGCGCTGACGAGCCGCCCTGCCACGCCCGGGTACCAGGCTTCAGCCCGGCTCTGATGGCCGCGGGTTCTGACCCGTGTGCAAAGTTTCAAGAGTTTTCGAGCATGTTAAGGGCCCCAAAAGTGCCCGAATAGTCGCTAGAAAAAGAAAAAAAAAAAAAAAAAAAAAAAAAAAAAAAAAATAATCGGAAGGAAAACAATAGGGCTCTGCGCCCTTTCAGGGCTTGGGCCCTAAATACACACACACACACATTACATATATACACACACATTATATATATGTTCAAACCACAAAGTCAATGTAAGGAATTTTACGAAAGTTTTATCACCCACCATGAAAATAGTAAGTCTCCTCAATCATTCATTTCCACAAATGGGGTGGGACAACAAATGTGCCAAAGTTTAATAAATTGGGTTCAACACTCCTACCACAAAGTATGAAAATAGTAATAGTGCCTTACCAAAACTTTAAAATCCCTCAATTTGAAAGTGTGTAATAATGCAAGAATCAGTAATTTGGGTTCACACACCCGAAGGACACTGACAATCAAAGAAAACTACCTGTTTCGGTGGAGTGAAATGTTATGATTTATATATGATGTGATATCATGTTAGGATAACTCATAATAATTTTCATTAACCCAAACTTTTATCCCCAGGGCATCTTTCTCCTTTTAAGCAAACTCAGTAATTAGTAATACAGTACTTGTCTATTGATTTATTGCTGGCTGACAGGGGCATTCGGTAGTTCTTCTAAATAGTATCCCTGTGGCATCAGACCTGAAGTTGTCCTGGCAGCATCCAACCTCTGGCTTCTTAAAAATAAATAAATAAACGACTCGCATCATTGATTTCCTCAAATCAGGTTTGGTTTTGAATAATGCAAAAGTATCCTCCAGACAGTGGGATGCAATAAAATATTTATTGTCTATATATATATATATATAATTTCCATAGTGCTGTTTAGAGTAAACATTGATCTTGTAAGAGTTTATAGCACCTTTTTAGCATTAGTGGTTCCCATGATACTCTTCTAACCATGTCAAGATTGGCAAAAGCAAGTGTGTCCTTTTAATTAAAAATATGACTTGCATGCCAGATGTACAGAAATGTAATGTTCTATTCCTATTCATTATTTACAATTTTACATAATTTACATTTATTTTTTAAACATTTATTTAATTCCTTTTAAATTCTGTAAAGATTTTCTTGCCATTTAAACAATTTAATATTCCCATGTGCAATACCTTAACTGGAATAATATTTATTCAACTAAAATCTTTAATCAATAGACAGTACTTAGGGAGATGTCTAATTAAAGATCTGTTTTATTGCCTTTTTTATCACATTTTATCCTATTTGACGTCACAATGAAAGGTGAATCTGGAACGGTCCCTTAAAATTCAACAGTTTGACTTCCATTAAAGGGATACTTCAGGATTTAGCATTAAGCTTTGTGATAAACCTGTAGTATTTTCGAATTACCATGCTTTCCAACCTCATATCCCCCAGAGACGTGACATATCCCCCAGGTAGACTCATCACAGAGACTCACTAGTAGCCAAGACTTGTTTAACTACTGCGCTCTGTTACCGGTAGGCGTGGCCTCCTGAGGGCAGCGAAGCAAGTGCATTCTGGGAGATATTGTCTTATCCGCATAAGCCAAAACTACATTTTCTGGCTTTTCTCAGTCTAGAAAGTTCCAAATTCAAAAATAATTTCACATTTCTTCAACATAAATGACCGATTTTAAGTACACATTCACATTTTCATAGGTGCAGTATCCCTTTAAGAGACACATCTCTGCCTTAGTCTTAGTTCGCATTTGGCCCTTATCAAATTCCCTAGTACTGTACATATTAAGCATACGCAAGTATTCAATTCCCTGTCAGATCTGACATTCTCTTGGTATGCCTCCCACAAATATCAAGCACACAAAGCAACCTAATTTTCCTAGCCCCTGTAAAAGTTCTGGCTTGGTAATGAAACATCTGAGACAGAAAGAAACATATTAATGCAAAATATTCACCATAACATTTAATACAGGGAGAAAAAAAGGCAATTACTTTTGAAGTCAGTACATTTTCTCCTAGAAATACGCCTAACAAACGACTTACAAATAATCTGCATTTTTCAGAGATGGCGTGTTAAACGAGACATGCTCATACTCTCGCAGTGAGGGTTGGGGGAGGGAAAAAAAGACATGCTGTCACATTAATTACCTTTCTACGTTAAAAGAAAACGGTAATGAATTTCCTTCCCTATCCCAGAGTGTGTCTCGCGCTAGCGGTCAGTGATTCATTCTCTGCCTCACTCTTTCTCATTAAGCTGAGGGAGGCGGCGCATTCTCGGCCCGAGCTGGAAGACTCGGTTCAATTACACCTGCTGCTGGGCCCTGCTACGCCAGCTAATGGGACTCAGCTTGGCTCCTGTCAGCCTCAGCGCTGGTCGGCAAAAATCTTCATTTAACTCATCAAACAGGCCTCGCACTGCGTTGGACCCAGACCAGCTTTCTCTTTTTTTTTCCTCTTCCTTCACTTCTTCTTCCTTTTCCCCGTTTTATTTAGATTTCCCCATATATCAAATCTCCCTCCCCTTCTCCTCTTTCACATTCTTGCATTAAGAAGCTCTATCACAAAGGCAAAGACTCCAAAAACACAATTAATACATGGGCTTGGCCCCTGCTGTGCTGTTGAGCCAAAATTGTTGTAATTTCCCTCTTTTCACTCCTTCTTGAATTGAACTTGTTAAATTGTATTTACTGGTATGGTTCTTTTCATTGAGTTTCCTGAAAGTGGCTTATCTCAAGCACCAGGAGTTTTCCCCATCTTTAAATTGCAACAGCAGCCTCTCTACAGAATCCCAAATTGACAGAGTGGCCACACAAATGGCAAAATTAAATGTTTTGCTCAACTAAAAATACAGAAAGGGTGTGGAAAAACACATTGGTTGTGTTAGACAGCTGGGCAGGACCTAGACAGTCTGTGATGACTTAGATGAGTGTATAAAGAAACCAATCCATGGCATAGAAAACAGAAATGGACCCAAGACAGAACCCTGAGGGACACCTTAACTCACCTGGGAGGCCTGTGGAGTCCTGGGAAGACCAACAGGAGGAATTTTGGGAAGAGCAGATGTCCGGAAGCTTTCTGGAATCACAGGAGAAGTGGCCATATCTTTCTTGGTAATGGAGATCTCTGCAGGGAGAAAATTAAAGATACTTGAACTGATGTACTGCAAATTTTCCATTAAGAAGGTAAAGTAAAAATCAGAAAGGTTTAACTTATTGAGCATAATTTTTTGTTAACATACCTTGTGAAAGCTTGGGTGTAGGTTGCTTAATACTTGATGTTTGTTCCTGAGACTGTATGTTACTCAACGGTTGTCGAACACATCTCTGCAGAATGTGGGACTCTTGCTCTTTTATTTCACTGCTGAATAAGAAATAGAGAGAAAGATACTATTATACACCATTTAAAAGTTGGAGTTTCTTACCACAATTTCATTTATTTGACCAAAAATACACTAAAAACAGTAATATTGTGAGATATTATTACAATGTAATCTTTCCTAATTTAAAGGTGCAGCGTGTGATTTTTAGCGGCATCTAGTGGTGAGGTTGCAGACATCAAAAGTCACGGTGGCCGACAGGAGATGTCGTCGAGACAGCAGAGAGTAGCCAGTTAAGCATTGAGGTTTCATTACAAAGATAAATTAAGATATCATGTTTACTTTATTATTCAGGAAAAACAATAAGTTATTCAGAATATTATTGTTACTTGTTCATCGTGTCAGTGTTTTATTCCCTGACTTTGGCTAGCTCCTTTGCATGAACAACAACATAGTGACGAAATGCGTTTGTCCGTTTAGGGCCACTGTAGAAACATGAGATGGCACAAAATGGTACATTTCAATGGAAAGGGATCCGCGGTGTATGTAGATAGAAATGTCTCATTCTAAGGTAATAAAAACCTAACGATTAATTAAGTAAGGTCTTTATACACCACTGAAAACATAATTATGCATATTATATTGAATTTCCGTCTACAGATCCTCCTAAATATTACACAATGCACCTTTAAACTATTTTAAAATGGAATTTATTCTTGTTATGGAAAGCTGAAAAATCAGCAGACATTATTAATCATCAGTGTCACATGATCCTTCAGAAATCTAATATGCTGAATTGGTGCTCAAGAATCATTTGAAAACAGTTGTGCTGCTTCATATTTTTGTGAAAACTGTCATACTTTTTATTTTCAGGATTCCAAACTATTTATTCAAAAACAAATCTCAATGACCCCAATCTTTTGAATAGGGAACTTTTGTATATTTAAAGATTTGAACTTTTGACTTTTTCTTTATCTCTTCTTTATCTCTCTTTTTTGCATTCAATGCTATTTTTAAGACAATGTTTACCTGTGTGTTACCTGATCCATAACAATACAGGACTGTGGATCTTCATTAAAACTGCTGTCTCCATTTAAGGGCTTCTCAAAATCTGTTGTGGTTGCTTGCTGAAGCCTTCAAACGAAAAAAAAAAAAAAAAAAAAGAATGTTTGCTGTTCAGTTCAAGTTAGTTATTGACAGAATTTGTAGCATAATGTTGATTAGCACCAAAATAGCAGGACTTGTCTCTGTTTTTTAATGAGACAAAACTCATGATTATTGTACAGTGAACTAGAACAATTTCTAGATGCATGAACTTCTGTGTATGCATTATTAGTTATGTGTATGTTTTATTATCTACTGTTTAAACAAAAGGCCTGTGCCAGGCCCTTACCTGCTGTACTGAAGGTAAGACTGACGGAGTTGCTGGTTCTGGAGCAGAAGTTTTTCTTCCTGTTGAACCAACCGAGCTTGAATTCTCTCCCTCTCCATCTCCAGCTGTTTCTTCTGCAGGACAAGACACTGCCGTTTCTCTTCCCAGTTCTCCTGACCAGGAAGCGGAGCAAGTCTGGTTCGATTAGCACCACACATGTTGTCACTCTCCATTCTGTGGCACTGACGAGAGCACTTGGGTTCAAAGGCACCAGGCCGCTTCAGAGCACCACAGGCCGAGGGCTCCCTGTTAGAGAAGCTGGGATCACTAGGTCCACCTTCAAAATTGTAACTGGTGTGCTCATCATGAACTCCACAGTTCTGCTGGTTGCTGGAGGGTGCACTAAAAGGTCCTGTTGAGAAAGAATGAGTGCACTCCACTGACCCACCTCTCTCAGTTCTAATTCCTGATAAAGGAAGGTCCAAATAAGATCCATCTAAAGCAGTTCCTCTCCCACATGAAGACCTCCTGGGCACCCCTTCACTGCTAGGAATCTGTGGGACGAAGCAGAGGTAGAAAAAGTATACACGTCACCTCTGACCTTTTAATAATGTAGTAACGAAAGTAGGTTTTACTCAGGGGAGTCAGAGAGGGTGGGCTCATCCCAAGAGGACGCAACAACCCAAGGTCAATCACCAAAGAGATAAACATTCAGGACAAAGGAGAATCGTCTGCCTCTGAGGGGACAGAAATGGGCCACTGACTAATTCAAAAGGAGGTTCGTGGAGCATGTAAACATGCATTACTCACAGCCAAGGTTTCAGAGAGGACAAGCTCATTTCCCTTATACAAGCTTAAGATGGAGGGTGCACAGGGTGCACGTTCTAAACTAAAACAACGTACGAGTTTTACAGTGTCGGTTGGTGAGTTTTATTTTGTTTTAGCTTTAATATTTTAAGTGACAGTGGTTAAAAGGGGATGAATTTAAAGATGGAACTTCTCTGAGAGGGTTTTAGTGTGCTGACAGGTAAACAGTTATAGATGCTAAAGTGTCAACATGCCAAAATTCCTCTCTCAGAGGCTCTTCTCTTCTCTAAATCCATCCTCTTTTAAAAGCACCGCCGATAGAGCCATCAAAACAGAGCTTTTGTAACAAATTTACCTTCACCATATTTAAAGGCAATAAATGTTGGACTTCAAATTGCCTGTTGTGAGCAACATTACTATTATTATGAATAATCTTAAGATCTATGATCATTTTGAGCAACAAAATAAGAGGGTCGATATTAAAGTTTTTTATTTGTTGAATTATTAGTTAGTTACCCTGTTCAGACTGGATGTGTCACTGGTGGTCATGAAAGATCTACAAGAGGTCATAAGAGTGGTCAGCAGGAATTTGAAACCCCATTTGAATAGGGGTTCTAACTAAGGGTTCTTTTCAGATCACTAAATACTTGGGGGTATCCCCCAGGTACGGGGTGTTTGTTATTCAGAATCATACAGTGCAGGTATTTTTGAACTATTTATATATCACTATTTATAATTTTTTTATAAAGTTATTTTAATTTTTTTATGAAAATTGAGGATTGGTATGAATATTTATGTTGTAAAAACTGTTTCAACTGTGTGTTCAAATTCACATAATAAAGTCACATTTACCTGTGCTTCAATATATAAGGGCTCATTTTTTCTATTGGTCCAGTCAGACCAGTTCAAATTTTTACTTGCCCTGTAAAAATGCACAAAAAGTTCTTGCTTTCATTGTTTTTGACCCATGTAACCTTGCAAACAGTGCTTTTATATTTTTAGGTAGGTCTATGGATATATACAGAAATTGAATAAAGTTATTAACCACTTCACATTCTTCACAGCATAAATTATAAATTAAATATAGATTAATCCTTATTAAAGATACAAATGTTATTCAGTAAAGAGCAGTAATTTTCTCGTTTTATTTAGTTCTTTGACTATCCATAATGACAGTGTGTTTATTAAGGGGGTCGCACACCGGACGCGCAGCGCCACGTCTTTAAAATTCGAACACATTATTCTCTATGAGTGTACACACACCGGCAGCGCCATTCGCGTCTGTCCGCGGCGCGCCAGCGACGGCTCAGGACCGTGTTCAAAACCCTGCAGCGCCACAGAGCGCCATTTACATAGTTTTATATCAAATTTAAATTATTTTTGTCTCAAATCGTTGCTGATGGGTCCTGACTTCGCCCTATCCTGCAATATACATTTCGTTTTGCATTCATTTACAGAAATCAGCTGCTTGAATGACAATTGCTGATGTTATTGGATTTTTCAGGTGAGATTCTCAATTCATTCAGTTAACGGATGCTCTGAGGTAAAGTTTTCAGACTGCAAACTCAGCAACGATTGTATTTAATTGTGCAGTACAATAATTACATAGAACAGACATTATCTTCATCTCCTGTCATTAAACATTACAATATTGCTGGCCATACACTGATGAGAAAGTGCGCGTCCGGTGTGCGATACCTTTAGCTGTCCTAGACGGCGACGCGGCGCTGCGCGTCCGGTGTGCGACCCCTTTAGGCTGCTGTCACTTTACATTCTGCACAACGCGAATCTGACACGCATCCCATTTTCTCACTTTTTACTTTTAAGACTTAATTTATATAATTTAAGACTGTGCTGGCGAGGATAATCGACAAAATGGACATTTTGCGTTAATATTTTTTAAACGTGGTAAACCAAAAAAAATTATAATTGCATGCGTTAACTCGTTAATTTTGACAGCACTAGTAAAAATACATACGTACATATTCTGCCACACCAATGAATTTAGCTGATGTCAAAACAACATCAGATTGATCATATTAAACTGTGGCATTCATTTTTCCTTGTCAAATATTCTTTTATTTCTAAATGTCATATTACAGAAGTAAAATGAATTATGAATGCCATTTCATGTTTCGTGCAACCTTGGTGGTCTTATCTCTCTCTTTGACCATGTGCAAGACAGAGGGACCAATACAGGAAAAAAACAAATCTGTAGCTGGGAAAATGACACAACTGGCCAAACACAATCTAATCTAGGGAATTACTGGTGGACTTCCATAAGCCTGCGGTGAGCAAAGTTATCGTCATGTATTCAAGGTCAGTCTTATACATTGAAATAAAGTCATTCTAGATAAAATAATCTTACAAATGTGTAATCGAAACAACGAAAATTCGCCCAATATTTACTTTTTAAAGGAAATCTGGGTTTGCATTCAAAATCTCAAAATGGACAAATATCAGCTGATAAATTGGTTGGTCTGCCAGGTTATAAAGATAGCGGGCTATACAAATGAATATCTACCTGCTATGGTTATACAATGCTCTGACTGATCAGCCAAAATTCCAACATAGTGTAGAGGATACAAATTCAGTGCACGCACATGTTCAGTCTGAGCCATTTGTGGCCTTTATCTATTGCTCTCTCCCACACACAGACACACTCTCTCTTAGTACTCACCTTGCTGTGGGAGCAGGACTGATTGAGCAGTGTGATAGACTTGTTGAGTTTCTCTTGCTGTTGGGAGAGGTACTGCTGATAGAGTCCCAGCAGCTCCTGACACTCTCGGTACTGGTGCTGCAGGCCTGTGCCGTGGGTCAAGGGTCAACACACACTGAATAACTCTGCCACTGTTCCCACTTAGACTAAAACCCTCTCTCCTCCCAAGCCAAACATGGTAATCCATTTCCCCCAATGTAGTGTTGCCAAGCTAATGCTGAGCAGGCAGGAGACTTTATACAGAAGGTACAAAAGGAAAGAGCCTCCCTCAAGGTAGTAGTACCTACCCCAAAGGTAATTAGTAACTGTAAAATCAGCTGTATGTCAAGGTAAACACTAAAATATATTTTGAAATGCCCAAAGCCGATATCATTGATCTTGAGAGGTAAAACAAATAACATTTCATGATTAGTCAAGGTCAGTGATACAAGTTGACAGAGGTGAAAAAAAGGACAGGTCAGGACTTAAAACACCAGTCATCATTTTGAGGAAGTTGGTGTTTTCCCTAAGATTTGAGGTGGTATTTTTATAAACCAAGGGTAATGGTCATAAACAAAGGTTATAACTAGGATGTTTTTTTCCAAAATAAAATTAAAGAGCCCCTATCATGGATTTTTGAAAATGACTGTTCATATGGTGTGGAATATAGCTCTAAGGGAATGAAAACATCCTGCAAAGATTTATATCTGAAAGTGCACCATATATAAAGTTATTGTCTTTCAAAAGTGAGAGTCGACTCTGAGTCTATGAAATGAATTGTTTTTGAAACGAGTCATTAGCTGTTACATCATGACGTAGATACATATTGGCCGCGCCCAGTTACTGCGCGCAGATGGAAGTGTAAACTTGAAGTCTACACATTCAAATACTTCATCAAAGCATCATGTCGAGAAGACGCTGTGTTCTTTACCGCAAATGTTTGTCGCCGTTATTGTAGTTGTCATAAAGAATAGAGCGTCTTGTAGTACTGCAGTGCTTTATCAATACGTTTATGCGTTATGCTAACAAACAATAACTGACTGGGTCATCTGACCAATCACCGTCGATTAGCGTCATGCAAAGGAGTGGTTTGGAAAAATGAGTCGTTGTACGAATCATTTGGGAGTTGGTGAGCAAATCTGTTAAAAATAAATGCATAAGACAAATAAAGTGTTTTTTATCCTTGCATGCATGTTAAACTGTTTTTGGGAACTCCTAAAACAAAAATAGGAACATTTCAAATGCTATGGGGCTCTTTAAATAAAATACAACCAAAGTCCCTTTAAGCCATCTTTGAAATGCATCTCAGGCTTGCAAATACAGCTCCTATCTCTTTGAATGCGGAAACATCAAATTCTCCAAAACTCTTCGCCAATCTTACGATTAAATTTCATATTTGAAATCACCACTGACTCTGACAACAACGGTCTCATATTTTGTTTCTAAACGTTCAAATTATGACAGAAAACAAAATTTTTCAGGCTGGATCAAGCTAATGTTTCTATAGGAACCGGAGCTTCTAACAGCAGCTGCAATGACGCGATGACTTTATAAATCAGTGATTAGCTTATATAGTGGGCGGGACTTATTCCACCATATTGAGCATTGCACTTTTCCCCATTCAAAACAATACGAGTGACGCATCTTGTGTTATTCTAGTCTTTGTCTTTGATACAACTGGCCAGGTACAATTTAAACATTCTAAAAGAAAAAAACAACTCAATAAGTTTAGGTGAGACAGGTAAAGCTACAAGAACTTGAAATATATAAGACAAATTCTCCCACAAAGAGCTCAGTTGTCCAGTGTCCTCCTTATATCAAAAAGAAGAGACCAGTTGGACTTCTACTCTGGCTCCTGACATTTGAGTCTCTCTGGCTGAATCCCAGCCGCCAATACCTGGAGTCATGTTTGTGACTTTTTGAAAAAGTGCACAGACAGAGAAGAAAGCAAGAAGAGACAGCAGCACTGCAGAGAAGAGATAGAAGCATTTCTTCGGGGTGAGGGCTTCACACACTCCTCCATCTGGGTCCGGCTGGGCAGGGACGGGCAGAATGCCAGGCTAAGAGACAGAGAGCTGGCACGTATGCAGCATTGGGCAGAACTCAACTGATCTGGAGCAGAACCACAGCCACGCCGACTGCGCCGACTAATGACAGCGTGACGTACGCCTCTTACTCTCACACGCTTTGCAGAAATCCATTCGGTAGATCTAATTTTCCAACGAGGAAAGCAATAATGGAAAGCTACTTTTTTTGCTCTTTCTTCTTAATAATCAGCCTAGCACAAGCGCTCAGCGATCATCATAATACCTCAAGGCCCATGAACTCAAAAGGGGCAACACAGATCAAACCGACTGAAAGTTAGAACGATATAGAGATTATTTATAGTCCTCATATCTCCGTTATTACAATGTCAATAAGCACTAAATCCAGGCTCTGCTCAACAGCCTCTCAATCCAATACCCATAAGATAAGCATGGTAAATCTTACCTAAAAACAAAGGCTAGTATTAAACTCTCCAGAATACTGCACAATAGAAAAAGGAAGAGGAATTTCATAAAAACAAAAATAATAACCCACAATGGATTAGTGATTGTTACCTTGGTAAAGGCAAGGTGAAGTGGTATAATCACACTGGCTTATTAGTATAAGAACAAACCAAGACACCAGTGTTCAATAAATAATTAAAGTATAATATAGTCAACATGACATCATGACTTTTGCGTAAACATACACGCCACTTTCGAGTCAAGTGGCGTGTTATCTCTACGCATTTTAAGCTATCCGCGTGTATCTGCGGTTATGCGTGCATGTCGACGCCATTAATGTCCGAGTGATTCCGCGTCTGTACATGCCCTCAAATGTCCAAGCGAAATAAAGCAAAATGTAGATCTACATCTGGGGAGCGATCTTTTTTTTCCCTGGATGGTAGGGGAACACTCATAAATGCCATTAACCCCAGTGACAGGTAGGTTTAGGGACGGGGTGGAGGTAGGTCATATATTTATATATACAGTAATAACGTTAAGTCAATGCCGTTCATAAACACGCTGAAAAGCGAATATGCGTTGATAGCGCGCCAAAATGGAAATACGAATTGGCTCGTAGTGTCATACACACGCTACTTCATGAGATCAGTCTGATATAGTATAGTAAATAACTTCCTTAGAGTTACCAAGCAATATGGTGCAATAAAGAAGAATTCACCCAATAACAAAAAACTCTGTCATCCTTTATTCCAGCAACTCAATGGAGTCCAGTGTTGTCTTGAAATATCCTCTCTTGCATTTCACAGAAGTCAGTCAGTTAAACAGGTCATAGAGGACAAATCAATTATTCAATTTGTTGTGTTCCACGTTATAGCTTGCATCTTAAAGTGGTAACGTTTTGCTTGATTACAAACTACATTCACTATTCACGCACAATATAAATTTGTAATATAAAAGATACACTAATACCACTGACTCAGTGCTGTCAGTTTGAATGAGAAGCAGGCCTGTAATTACAATTAGCCATACAATTACTACAAATTACTAACTTTGTGTTAATGCTCAGTTTCAGATTTATTAAATTTATCAGACTATTAGAAACTAAAGTTAAGAACCAAGAGAGTGAGTGGATCTAATGTTCCCCAATTACCACCAGTTTAATTTGGTGATTAGAAATGTAATATAAAGGCCTCTGATAAGTCAAATTTGCGAATTCCATACCCCAATATTATTTTTTAAAGCAGATTTCTTTTCTTTTTTTGGACTGTATCAGATCAATTATCCGGGATAATAAGAAAGCAGCACAACATTGATAATAATAAGAAGAAATGTTTCTTTATCACCAAATCAACATATTAGATTGATTTCTGAAGGATAATGTGACACAATGCAGTAATGATTCTGAAAATTCATACTTTGCCTTCACAGGAATAAATTACATTTTAAAATATGAAGAGTTCAGATGCAAAAGCCTCTAAGTGCCATTTGAAATTTTCTTCTAAAATGATCATTTTTATCAAGCTTGTATATTTAAGTTCAGTAATTTCCCTTAAATGGCAATGAAGATTACATATTAATTGTCATTTAAGTGAAATTACTGAACTTAAATATACAAGCTTGACAAAAATGGTCATTTTAGAAGACAATTTCAAATTTCAAAAATTCAAATCTCTTCATATATTCAAATAGAAACGGTCTTTACTGTTCAAAAAATCGATTAAATAAATGCCTTTTTGTAAATGTTTAAATTGTAGTGTACCACACAACCCTTGCGAACAGGAGTTTATCATCCATGTTTTGCATGCACAGGTCGCAAAAAAGAAAGCGGAACCACACACTGATGGTTGATTGCTTGTTAAGAACGTGGGTGAAAAAATCTTATCTAAATCCATCAGGTTTATTAATATACCTCATTCAAGATCATCAGTCAACATCTGACTGCCTACAATGAGAGGATGCAAAGGCATATAAAATCCTGAGGTGCCAACATACAATGTCCTTTATGACAGCTGCATGTCAAACCTCTGTATAATGGCAAGTATGAAATGAGTAACTGTTCAACAAGGACCCTTACCATAAATAGGCCTCTCATTTGTAATGAGAATGAAGAGCCTGTCTCGTAGATAGAGTGAATCGCACGCAGGCATCTACCTCGCAGCTGACGAGAGGCTTCTGATACTCTGATAGACAGGTTGGGCGTAAACACACATATTAATACATTAACAGAAGGGCGTGCAGGAACGCTCAGCGCTTGGTAATCTGGAGCGACTGGAGCGGGACTGATAAGATTCTCTTCGCTTCCCACCGCGCAGGCACCTCTGTTGGCTGCCGGCCAATCAGAGCTCATTCCGAGGGCCCACATCAGGAGAAAAGAAAGCTGCAGGCACGATGTGTCTCCACCCCCATCCAAAAATACACAAAATCAGAGTTTGCATTCGATATTTCAGACAGGCGCTGTCAACATGATTCACTCCCCTGTCAGCCCGCGCAGAAATAAAATAATGAAATCCACCTCGAGGTAGAACAAAATTGCACCGAAGAGAATATTTCACGGGGCCACTCGGCAGGACGGTCTGCGTGTGTTAGGTTGAGATGTAAATCGATAGGAGGACAGTTCACACAACCGCACACTTCGATTTAAATAACAGTGAAAGTGACTCATCAAGCCACTGATGATTTGATTATTTATATATCACGGGGCTTCATTTGCTGCGAGCATGTGGTTTATTACTTCCAATTATTAGTGTGTCTACAAAACTAATTGGTCATAAACAATATGCAGGCAGTGGGTTTGTGATTAAGTGGCATTTCTGTGAGGGCTTATGCCCCACCTAAGCTCATCCAGCCAGGATGCGCGGATTCGGAACTTAGTCAAACAAACTATTACAAAAGGACTTCTGCTCCTCTGATCCATCCGAAGCGTTCAAAAAAGCGACCATGCCAAACTTCAATGAGATTAATATTATTGATGAATGCATTCAACTTCTCCTTTGTGTCTCCCATGCTTCTTGATGTAAATTCCTTGTGAAGAACAAAGATTGCGAGCTTCTCTGTAATAGAATCTCACCGCTCCGAGACGTGGTGTAGAATGCCAAAGACAGGCTTGAGAAAATTCTCATTTCATTCCGTACACGGCCTTCAAATTCTTCCTACGCACAGAATGTAACTTATAATTTTTCTCCCCCTCCTACGGAGATATTTCCTCTTGATAATCGCAATCCCGGCAGATGAGATGGAGACAATGCGAGCAATTATTCTACACAGAGCCTTGTGACTCAGTTTGTCTTTTTGCGTCCTCCTTAACCTTTAAGGCCAGCTCTGTGGGTCTGATACCTTCAGAGACCGCCCCGTCTCCACAGGGGGCTTTCATACAGTTCTTGCACTACAATCTCATTTTAATGGAGTTTTGAATTTTAGTGGAAATGCCAGGCCGCGGAGCCAAAGTGCATTTAATTGAGTTGAGCTCGCCTAATTTCTGAGCTCGCCTGCCAAATCTGCAATTTAGCAGCCTGCGATTGCTCTTCGTATTTCACAATGTTGGACGAAACTGATGGTTCGCCATGTCTTTTGACCAAAGCAAGATCACCGAAGCTGGCAGAGCCGCAAGGAAAAAAAGGGAGCATCCGAACTGCGCGAAGTTTGTGATGTGCCAGTCGAATGACAGGTTGGCACGAGAAGAAACCCACGCCGTTCCCAGTGGTCATGAGATCAGTGCCAGCTCTTTCAATTTCAAACGAAAATTAAAAGCATTTCAACCCAAACCAAGGACGGGTCTGATCCCTGAGCTCAAAAACTGGCATCTAAAATAGTAAATATTAAACCTAACACAGTGTGCATTCTCTTTGTCGTTTGTCTGTTACATTTCACACAACCATGCAGCAAATTAAGCCCATTTCATCTTTAGTGAAAAGATTCAATATTAGAGTAGTCCAATGTGACACATATGCCAAAGAAAGTGGATCCTCACCCCTCCAAGTACAAGTGTAATTCAACAACCGTCTCAATGACGTCCTGTGGTTATATGCCCACAGCAGTCACGACGAGGCTGAACATGAATCCAATGCTTAGACAACACTGCCCCCTGTCAGTAGAAAATACAAAAAGGTCCTTCACTTTCTCCAAAGAATGGACTGTGATTTGAGAACCACATTGTGAATTACACTACCGTTCAAAAGATTAGGGACAATCGGTTGTTGTTTTTTTGTTTGTTTGTTTTAAAGAAATTAATACTTTTATTCAGCAAGGATGCACTAAATTGATCAGCCTGTTGCATGAAGCCAGTTTCAGCTGCTACCCAGGTAAGTTTGAGATTAGTTTGCACAAACTTTTTCAGGCACAAGATTGGACTGATTTTTAGCAGGTTTCATCACCCCATGTAACTTACACTACAATGCTAACCTGCTCCTGACCAAGTTTGTTTTGGGGGGATTAAAGATTGCAGACTGGACCAATTGGCTGTGAGTAAAGTGAGTGTTTTCTAATTACGTATTACTGTATATTTATTTATATATGTATGTATATATATATATTTATATATATATATATATATATATATATATATATATATATATATTAGAGCTCGAACCGATAAAGGATTTTGAAGGCCGATACCGATACAAATATTTTGGGGTTTTAAAATCCGATATGCCGATATATCGGCCGATATTTTTATTTAGTTATTTTTTTTCAGAAACGCGCAGATAAAACATCAACAGATTTCCCCTAACATAGTTATTTGTAGTCATTTATGAGTTTTAACTAAAATAATATGATTTTAAAAAGAGATTATTTATTAAGGCAGAAAAAGTTCAATGGGGTTTCCAAGCTCATTAATGTTAACGTTAAGTGGTCTTCCACTGATGATAGTGGCATTAGCTAGCTTTGTGGTTAGCTAGTCTATGATGAGCCATAATTTAGCAATAGATTACGTCATACTGCAAATTGTAAAACATAAATTTTCAATATAACAGGCCAAAGAGAGATGATTGAAGCGTATTTCATCCGTTTTAATTTTATTTTTGAAATATTCATTTATCGGCCATTATAACTGCCGAGACCGATATTTTGGAAAATGCCTAATATCGGCCGAATAATATCGGCCGGCCGATATATCGGTCTGGCTCTAATATATATATATATATATATATATGCAATTAATTTCATGAAATTTTTTCATAATGAAACGTGTTTACTGCAAGTGTCACACTTTCGGGTGCACACGCTTTGCAAACCCTGAATTAAACTGGAGTTGACAGAGACCATATATACTGAGAGTTGTGAGCCCGTTAAACCTGGTTGGATTTATGTGGATTTGTAAACTCTAAACCTACTGAAACTCAGTTTGTTCAAATAGTTTCGTGCAACAGGTCTTGAAAGTGACAGCAAAGACATTCCATTTCAAATAACTGCTGTTATCACAGTTTCCACAAAAATATTAAGCAGCACAGCTGTTTTCAAAATTGATAATAAAAAGAAATGTTTCTTGAGCACCAAATCGGCAAATTAGAATGATTTCTGAAGGATCATGTGATGCTGAAGACTGGAGTAATGCTGCTGAAAATTTAGCTTTGCGTTTACAGAAATAAATTACATTTAAAAATGTATTACACTAGAAAACAGTATCATAATATAACTATTTTTACTGTATTTTTGATCCAATATATAAGCAAACATTAAAAACATTTTTTTAAATCTAACCAACCCAAGACTTTTGAATGGTAGGGTATGTATGACATAATTTAAATTACTCACATAACCATAAATGTCTATTCTGAATTAATATGGGAAGGTTGACAGCTGATGTTTAATACAATGAGTTCCAAATTATAATGCAAACGTTTTCTTTGTGAGCTTTGGTTAGGGGTGGCTGAAATGCCACTTTAAGCACAACTGGTAGCCTGAATGGAGAAGTTATTTTTTTGCCTAATTTGACTGCACTGACTGTATATGCAGGTACATGTGGTACTGGGAATTTTGACTGCTCTTTCTCTGCCATAATTGTGAGACTTCGTAGTTTCCGGCCGGTACGTGCCTCTCCTCTTTCGAAATGAGCGAGTCAACCGGGTACGTGCATGTGGGCAGCTTCTGTAGCAGCAGGGGTGGTAGCCATGGTAGCAAGGGAGAATGACAGTCACCCAGCCAATCATTGCATTCGTTCCGAATGGAAAGAGTAGCTGTTTTTATTGCAGCCTTGAGAGGACTATAGACACTCGATTTTTATAATCTCCTTTTCAGAGTACTTACATTTTAGATATGTATTGGTATATAACGAGAGTTTAAACAAATTTTGGAAAAAGTGTTTTAGAAACAAACTGCCTACCCTGCCTTTAACAAACCTGTCAGAGACTGATACCAGATACCATCTAAAAAGATTTGAGGAACAAAACACTTTGAAAAACTAAAATCTGAATGTTTATTACACTGAAATCCTACTAATGTCACTTGCATATATTTTGGAACAGAGTGTATATTTTTTTGGAAACACTTTACAATGAGGTTCATTAGTTAACATTAGATAATGTATTAACTAACAATGAGAAATACATTTGTTAATGTATTTATTAATATTTGTTAATGTTAGTTCTTAAAAATACATTGTTTGTTCATGTTAGTTCACAGTGCATTAACTAATGTTAACAAGATTTTAATAAAGTATTAGTAAATGTTGAAATTAACATTAACAAAGATTAATAAATGCTGTATAAATGCAGTTCATTATTAGTTAATGTTAACTAATGTTGTTTAACTAATGTTAACTAACAACCCTAGTTGTAAAGTGTTACTTTTTTCTTTTTTATTACCAGCAAAAAATAACTATTGTGAAATAAAAACGTATACAATAATACGAGATCAATCATAGCCACCACCCTCCACTGACTGTTAGCCATTAAAATGTGATTGATGATAATTTGATGTGATTGATGGTAGCTTTTCATTTACATGAAAGCCTAAAACCTAAACTCGATAAGCATTCTTACCGTTTCTGTTGTAAAAGGATACTTTCTCTCTCTTGGACGATGAGCTGGTTTTGTTGCTCTAATTGCATGATTTGTTTCTCAAAGGTTTCCTGTTCATCCCTGAGTTTCTGTACAGATTCCTCTTTTTCTTCACTCACTCTGAAAAGAAACACGTAAACAAAATCAGATCCATGCACAGTAAATCACATTGGCTTGAGGTGCACTGTAATCATTCATTCATCAGACCACTATAATGAGAGGGCTTTACCTGGCCAGCTCCTGAATGAGATTGGCAATCCGACGCTTGTCCTCTGGGCAGAGATCCTTCAGCGATGGCTTACTTTTGGCTTGGGCAGCGCTGAAGAGTGTCTACAATCCAGAACAGAAGATTTCAAATCAAATAAACAAACCTGGATAGGTTCTTTGTACATCCTTTAAAAAAAGAAACTGCCGATTTATGACTGTCAATGATAGTTAGATTTTACATTTCCTGAAGGAAAAAATCAGTTCTTGCAATGATGTTTGATCCAGACAAAAATTGAATATGCAAAAATTACGTTTACATACATTATAGGGATATAATGCAAAACAACACAATATCATTGACAAAATCAAGAACTTGACTGGTCGTATTGAATACCTAAATAATTTAGTTGATTTCAGGTTCACTTTACACTGATTAGATGCATTTATTTAAAGGGATACTCCACTTTTTTTGGGAAAAAGGCTCATTTTACAACTCCCGCAGAGTTAAACAGTTGAGTTTTACCGTTTTCAAATCCATTCAGACAATTTTCTGATATTTAGAAGAATATTAGTAACCGAATAAACTTTTTTTATTGACAGTTTCTGGTCTCATTGACTTCCATAGTAGAAAGAAAATATACTATGGAAGTCAATGAGACCAGAAACTGTCTGGTTACTGATATTCTGCTAAATATTTAAAAAAAAAAAAAAAAAAAAATCGACTGAATACATTCGAGTATTCGTGGAGTATCCCTTTAAGGGGTCTTCACAAAACACTTGTTCTTACATTAACAAACAAAGGTTTTCAATATTCATGGCACAAAACATGCAAACATTTATGTACAAAATATCTCTAATTTATCCTAATTAAAGCAAAGCTGCTGAAAGAAAAAAAGAAAGAAAAAAGAAAGAAACATCCAAAACTAATTGGCTGTGGGGTTAATTATGATTGGTAATAAAAACTAAAACACAGTATAGCCTAACAGGTCAGGACATAATTTGGAAACATTCCCAAAAGCTCAAAAAAACATTAAGGCTAATGCTTATTTGCTTGAAATTAGCTTTGTAAATAGATAAACAATACAAATTTCTCAATTTATTTTTATTTGATATTTTTTGAATGGATGCTGGAGTGGATGTTGTAAAAGCAGTCAAAAGGAGTCCAGCATCTAGGAATGTCCAGAGTTCAATGATAGATCAAATATAGTATATTTTTGGATTTATTAAACATATTTTGGTCACTGCATAACTTTCAAACCTCCATGTGTGCCATTTCATAGTTTTGATAACTATATGTAATTGAACATGGAAATTACTAAAAATAAAGAATGAACAGAGTTTTGACTAGTGTTAATTGATTGGAGTTTAATTAATTTGAGACGCAGAAATGTAAACTTATCCAGGATGAAAAAGGTGACAAAGATGCAACCAGCATAAGGAGGGTGAGAAAAATGTTAAAATGACAACAATCCAATTAATTCCAGACAAGTACAAAATCACCACAGTTTTTCCTGATTCGAAAAGCCATTTCCCTCGGATGTGTCACAATAGGGAAGAAAATACGATCAAAATTTCAAATTTGGGAAGAGTGTTTGGTGAAACCCCACAAATTATTTTTTTCTGCTAACAGTGTCAATTTTGCATCCCTGCAGACAATTGTTAAAAGTCAACAGCATTTCACCACACAAACACTGTAAATATTCAGATGTCTCTGCTTACCTGAGCTGAAGTGAAAGGAGAAAGGTCTGGTTCTGGTGCAGGTGTAGTAGTTTTGGATTTGGATTTGGTTACAGTAGAAGGCAGATTCCGATCTGAAGCTTTTCCCACTGCCCTCTCAGCATTTTGTATTCCCAAATGCAATCCTGGTTTCTTGCCACTTTTATCCATGCTGCCAGCTCTTCTTTTTATCTTTCCCTCTGTATTATTTGCTGAACCAAACTTTAGGCCAAGGTTCCTGCTTCATCCCTAAAAGACGATGGGAGTGAGTTTTCAAATATCAAACATGAGGTGCCAGAATGATGAACAGGATATTTGAACAGTAGGCTATAATAGAAACACACAATTAAAAATAAAAAAAGCAAAATAGAGTCTCACCAGCAACAAAAACCACGGGCTGTCCCTGTTCTTCATCTGATTCTATGCAAGTTAAAGGAAACACAAGAGAAGCCCCTAAGCCTACAAAACAATATAAAAGAGGCCAAACAGTCTAAAAATATATTGAACAGAATAACGATAAGACTAAAGCAGTAGTCCTCCAATCTACATGATAAAATGCAGTTATGTGATGATGCTTTTACAGTTCTAGGGATAAGAACTGTAACTGCATGCATTTTACTGTAGTATTGTATAGTATTGTACTACGTTCACTGTCTACACTATGTGTCTTTTTAATAATACAACTTAAATTCAGAACAGTAACTTACAGTTCCGTTCAACTGTAGCTTTGTGTACGTTACTAAAACTACAGTTACAGTTCGGTTAAGCTGACAATGAAAATCCGCTAAGTTATTAGCCTCCCTTTTCTCAATACACACTGACAACGGTTAACATTCATGCTTGCCAAACCAATATAATATGACTAATTTAAACCGATTCATCGACCAAAAACACTCAAAAATGTGAGAAGGATACTGTCATGAACCCAGTATATTCCATTGCCATTTGCGCCCTCAACAGACGCCATACTGCAACAACCGCCACTTCCTGGTTGCGCGCAGAAGCCTCTCATCGTTGGTGAGTGTGATTGGATGACACAAACTTGCTTCGCCCGCCCATCCGGTTTACTATTGGTCAAATCACTCATCTCTCAGTTTCTCAGCCAATAGGACTGCAGAACCGCAATGTTTTGGTTCTGCGTGCTTGGTAACCTCAGCATCCGTCGGTGTGACTGCAGCAAAAGAATAAATGTCCTAGAATTATATAGATGCTTTTTGTGTTATTTTGAAATGGAGGAGGTAAAAGATGAAAAGACATTTAAGGGGTTTGTAGATAGACTCACCCTCGGTATTACTCGGGTTTTGGGTGAGTGGACAATGTTTAATAAAAAATAATTGTAGTCTGCATCCTACAATAAGCTGCATGCCCTGCTGAAGAAAACATCATGGCTAGCTGGTGTCCCGGGTTGGTCTGGTTTTGGGTTCGTGTTAGTGGATCAGGCTGGGAGGCCACCTGGTGACCAGCTTAGCTAGAGCTGGGATACCATCTTAAACCAGCTAAGACTAACAAAGCAGCTTAGATTTAATATTTTGTGACTGTGTATGTGTGTTCTTGTTTAACCTACACTAAGAGGACCAACTATCTCCACAAAGATAGCGAAATGTGAAAATGTTTACATTGTGGGGCCATTTGGCCAGGCCCCATGAGTAAAACAGCTTAAAAATCATACCAAGTGCTTTGTTTTCGGTGATGTATGTACAGTATAGGTTTAGCCCCTTCAGACCTGAATTATGTTTCAAGTTTCTGAAAAATATAAAAGTACATTTTCCCAGCTAATGAGGCATCTATAAATGTAAAAAAGAAACTAAAATTATATAATGGCTTTCATTGTGATTTTTTTTGTCCATTCCAATGGACATCAGGTCAAAACAGGTGTACTTCCCAAAAATGTACCAACATGAAATAAATTAATAAACATAAAATTTGTTGGTCTATACTTTAAGCTTTTTCTCAAGGTCAAAAAAATTCCAGCAGTATACCATTTCAACTATAATTTTGAGGTTTTTGTTTTACAGATTGCACATTGTTTGTAACAAACTAAATATCTTCGAATCAATCAATCTGGTCATATTAGAGTCATTTTCTGTGTGCATCCTTTCTTTTTTTAGATCAAAAACTTGAACATTATAACATTACAACTTTAATCGTAAGGTTTTTCCTTTATATATTGCACATTTGTTTATTCATAACAAAATAAACCTAGGAATCAATCAATGCATTCATGTTAGAGTCATTTCCTGTGTGCATCCTGTGTTTTCTTGTATTTTTACAGTACTGGCAGGACGGTTGCCAGCAAGTCACTGTATTTCGATTTCCAGTAGTGTAATTCACTTTACAGTGCACAAGATAAGTAATGCAAACTACAAAATAGTACTTTACTGTATTTTTACTGTACTTCGTAATTTCGCAATTTGATTACTGCTGTAATCAATTATACGGCATTGTACTGTATCAATATTGATACATTACTGCTAAATATTATTGTAATTTTCAAAATAGTTACTAATAATGATAATATTATATTATAATAATATCATATAGTTATTTGGAAAATATATAGGAAAACAAAATACTATGGAAGTCAATGGCTACTGTCAGCTGTTTTGTTACCTACATTATATTAAACAATGTTCTGGCCCTTCCAAGCTTCATATTGGCTGTAAATGGTTGTTTCTATTTTGAAAGTCCATAAAAGTGCATCTATCCATGATTCAAGTGCATCGATCCATCATAAAAGTGCATCTATCCTTGATACAAGTGCATCTATCCATCATAAAAGTGCATCTATCCATGATTCAAGTGCATCGATCCATCATAAAAGTGCATCTATCCTTGATACAAGTGCATCTATGCATCATAAAAGTGCATCTATCCATAAAAAATATATATTAATGTAAAATATTAAAATATTCATATTTAAGTTGCGCTTTTAGATTTAAGTCAAATCCATATGTTCTTTTGGCCTAGTTTTAAATATGGATATTTTTCTTACATCTTCATCTTCCTCATCACTCCTAATAAAGTCAACATCTGAGATATTTTCATCAGCTATATGTTCAATCAATTCAGAACTGTATATTCTGCACAAGAAAAAGTTTCAAAAATGTATTTGTACTGTTTTTTTTTGTTTGTTTGTTTTATATAAAAGAAATTTCAATCAGCATTACTGAAAATGTGACTTCAGTAACAGGCTTTCAAACCTACTGTCCATTCTAATGGACACACACATTAAAAAAATCCTGATTTAAAACGTGCAATTTACAGTCAATTTTTAACTTTAATTAATAAGTTATAATACTTTCTATTTTACATACAAACTATGAAATACTGGCAAAAATATATACAAAATGTAAATATAACTTAGAAAATGTTGCTTGCTTCTGTGTTTGGAGTGAAGTGCTGCCATGCTTCTCTTCAATGTAGTGGTTTTTTTATATAATTACTAAATGCAGAGCTTTTCTGGCATTTGATTGGATGATAAACGTCCAGATCTAATGGACTGCAGGCTTTAAACTAGGTGAAATGCTCCAAAAGTTAAAAAAAGGGGGCTGACATTCATATAGTTTGAATGGTATAAAAAGATGTACGTCTCTGTAAAGAATATAAAAACAAGTGTGTGTGGCTGTCTTAGCACTAATGCAAACCAAGTCAGTTATCAATGTTATTACATACATGATATGCATGATTCCTTTGCATATTTTCTGCTTGACAGAGAACCTCCCTGGTGTGCTAGATGTTACGATTTGCAGAGAAAGCCCCTGCAGAAAAGAGATGCCTTCTCTCTTGGGAGCAGGTATGGTGGTATTTCAATATAACAGAGAATATTCTCAAAGCAGGTCTTTGATGCGGGTATATTTATATCAGGTGTGTTCATCCTGTGTGTTCTCCAGAAAAACAACTGTGCTTTGCCGGAAGATCTCAGAGATTTCTATCTCACAACAGATGGCTTCATGCTTGCCTGGAACTCCAAGCTGGAAAGTAAGCACCCTGAAACATGCACTGATCGAATGAAACCCATAATACAGTGTAAAAAAACTATAATGGTACTTAAATTTAGCCCTATTATACTGCTTTTTCAGATCTGATCATTGTTTTACTTAATACATGCACCTCATTTTTTGATTCCATATTATGGTTATGCTTTTATTCTAAAAAACTATAAATGCTTTGTATCTTACAGATGAAGTGGTTCCAGTGGGATGCATGGTGATAAACAGTGTTGCTCAGCTAAGACCCCTGATTCAGTCCAATGTATATTCCCTTCCCAATGCACCTACCATAGCATGATCTTGACTTCGAATGATGACTTACAAGGTGAGATTTTCTTTCATCTTTAGGCATTTTTACTTCATTTCATTGCATGGAAATTTGCATGAATTATATAACCTATATCATGTCTCTTTTAGAATCTGATGGCCCTGAACAACCTCACTTTGATTGTCGTAAGTCGCATATTGAGCTGGACCCCTGCAATGGTAATGGCAAAGTCTGCCTTGTTTACAAGAGCTGCAGTCCAGGTGATTAGGCATCCCACACTTAATCCAGAAGGATATGAAGAGTTAGCATACAAAAAACGTTTATATCATTTTAATCTACCATCTGGCCCTGTGTCTGCTGGCCCGTTCTAGGTCGTGTAGGTGTAATGGCTCAGCAGTGTGAGGTGTGGTTCTTGGACCGTTCACTTTTCTGGCACTATCTCACCCCCTCCTTCACTGCCTACTACCGACTTATGATCACTCATCTGGGGCTTCCGGAGTGGCAGTGTAATTTCACACCGTATGGCCCCAGCCCACAAGCTAAGGTCAGCATTATCTATATGACCGTTCTATAAAACCAGACTATTTCAATCATTATTATTAATCAATTATTGTTTTTTATTTGACTAAAGTCTACAAAAAAAGATATATATATATATATATATATATATATATATATATATATATATATATATATATATATATATATATATATTTAAAAAATATATTTATACTGTATGTTTTTACAAATTTATATTTGCGTGGCGGATACAATATATATGGATACAACTTTTTTTGTGTGTGTTCTTTTTTACAGCCAGAATAAATTGAATTAAAGAGATGTTTTGTATTTTTTATGTTAAAATACTTTTTTATTTTTATTTTTATTCTCTATATTTTATTAAATAAATGCAAACAAAGTAACAATCACTTCAATGTCTTTAAATGGCCTGTTTTAAATACATTTTAAGGGCTCTTTTTAATACACTTTGCCATCTGTAGTAAAAGTGTGGGGTTGGTTTTTGAAAGATTATCTTATGCTCACTAATACTGCATTTTTGGATCAAATACACAGGAAAACAGTATTATTGTGAAATATTATTACAAATTAAAGAACTGTTTACATATATTCTAAAATGTAATTTATTCCTTTGATGGCAATCCCAGCATTCCAGTCTTCAGTGACACATGATCCTTCTAATATGCTGATTTGGTGCTTAAGAATTATTAAACCTTTTTTCATCTATTTTTATTCTATTTTTATCTATAAAACAGTTGTGCAGCCTAATATTTTGTTTCTGAAACTCTGTTTTAATGTGTGCTTGCTAAATAAAAGTATTCATTTCTTTGGGGGAAAAAATCTTACTGTGCCCAAACCTTTGAATGATAATGTTAGGGAAATTTGACCAGATGATTAATGAACATGACCAGATGAAGACCAGGAGTTAGGAGTCCAGTCAATTTAAGACAGGAGTCAGAATTATAATAAATTAAATAACATTTTTACTGAAGATAGATTTATCCAGCAGAAGTCAGCTTAAGACTCACAAGGAGTTTGTCACTCTTCTACATAAAAAAAAAATCTCAGCAATTATACCCTTGACCAAGGTCTAAGCTACAACCTTGCTAGAGGTTGAATGATTCTGATTGGCTAAGAATTAAATAAACATAGAAAATGTCCACACATAGACTGATAGGCAGTAGCACATCTCCATAGTCTGTGCAGCTGCCACCAGGACCCTGAGTTACAGTACGAGTGTCCCTCCGAGGTCACAAGACAATATGTCTAGGCGTCAGCAGTTGTAGAAAACAAGTCAGTCAATCTACGATAATGCCACTTGTTCCTTAACCTTTAACCAAGAATTCTTAAACACACACAGACACACAGCTTCTTCAAGGTTGGATTTGGTCAGGCTCTAACTATCAACAGTCGGCTCTTCCCAAAACATCCAGATAATGTGTTCTTTCTCTAATGAGAGGACGCTTTAAAAAAGATAAGCAAAGTAAATGATTTAACTAAGAAATGGTCACTTCAACTATTGGTTCCAATAACCCTTGTGACCTATAGTTGTCATGGTGGGCTTAAAGAACAGATATATATACATATGTTTTAACACATGTTAAAGACTTTTCTCAACAAGTCCATATTTAATTTCTGGAAGCCAGGCTAAATGAGCAAGCACTGTTACTGCATTCCTGGCATGTGGCAACCTTCAGTTATCTCTCAGATATTTAATACAGACATTAAAGGATATATGAAAAGAACATTTCAGTATTTCATAAGCCTAGAGAACTCATTCAATTTTATATTTAGAAGGAAGATATTGATTAATACCTTGATTATAATCACTCATCAGATATAGATTGAAGCAGAATCCACCATTTCAATAGTGCATGTTCACACTTTCATTATGTAATCAACTGCTACTAAACTTCTCCATTGATTTCTTGATACAGCAATGGGCCGCTCTCTACCAACCCCTGACGTACTATGGCGATCCCCATCTTGACACGTCCAGTGAACCTTTATTGAACAAGCTGGATCCAGCCAAGGCGTTCCGCGGCAAGGCCAAGCCGCCCACTCCCAAGAAAAAGCAGCCAGCGCAGGTCCCAGCGAGCGGCGGCAGTACAGCCAAAGGACAGGGGGTCTCGTGGAGACACAGCGTGACTAAACGGTGACCCCGCCGTCCCAACTGACATACAGGCATGTTGACTGTTCTTTTGGCTAATGGGCATTATCCTAACTTTAGCAGCTGAATTCCATCTATTGATGCCCATAAGTGTGTGTGTGTGTGTGTGTGTATTTATTAAAGATCAAACATGGACAATCCTGAGTCCTGAGATTCTTCATAAGCTTATTCCTCTATAACTCAAAAGGTAGTACTGTAGTACACACTGGACTGAGAAAGTTTGAACCCCATAGGCTTTCCAACCGTTATCCATGTTTCGTATTATTCCTGTAAACATCCCAGCTTCCCTCTGTTGAAATGGCACTTTCTTTCTTTGGTCTCTGTAACATTCTTGGTCCTTAACTTGAGCAGGTCTCACACCAATATCTCTGTACTGCCATTCTTGCACTTTTCCCAGAGGAACACTTTCAGGATCTTCAGTAGACTGTGTCTTAGTGCTTTTAAGATCAGGGTGGTGTAGCTCTACAAATGCTTTGTAGATTAAAGCCCCGGTCACTCCACCAATAAAGGGGGCCACCACAGGTACCCACCACCATCCATTGCCTGCCCTGGAAATACATCGAGGCAACATGAAATTATGATATAATTTACACTTTCAAATTAAATAATAAATAATGTTTTTTTTTTTGCTTTATTCATTATTCTTTTCAATAATATATTGTTTTATATTTCATGTAATTAAATGTTTTTTTTAACATTTTGTTGTAATTTAAATGTATAATTAAAGAAATATATTATTTATCATTAAATCAAGTTTTTAAAACTTAATTTTACATAGTTTTACATTTTTACAGTGATCATACACCAAATGTAGGCATACTTCTTTTCTTGTTACATAATACCTGAACTTTTTTTCCTATTGTCAACTTTTGAGTAAAATCACTATGGATGTTTCTTTAATCAATGTATGATTAAATAATAATGTATTATGTCTACATCATTTTAATAATGCAATATTTTACTAAACAATTCAATTTTATGAATAACTTTTATTAGTTAACAAGTACTTTAGTATTTATTTCAACATTTACTAATGCATTATTTAAATCAAAAGTTGTATTTGTTAACATTAGTTGATGCACTGCAAACAACTATTTTTATTAAATAACATTAACAAAGATTAATAAATACTACAACAACTGTACTGCTCATTGTTAGTTCATATTAGTTAATGCATTAACAAAGGAGACCTTATTGTAAAGTGTTACCAAAATATTTTCCTGTTATAGATCTTATCTGATAACTACCGGGCCCATAAAGCAAGGTTCCTCAAATCCACTGTCCTGCAGAGTTTAGCTCAAACCATGAACTCACTCACCTGCAATTTTCTAGTAACTCTGAAGACTTTTATTTGTTCAGGTGTGTTTCATTAAGGTTAGAACTAAACTCTTCTGGGCAGTGGCTCTCGGATCTGATTTGAGGAACACTTTCCTAAAGGGACATGAGGATGGAAGAAAATATATGAAATGGAAGGAAAAAATTAAATGTCAATGCTTTTGCATTCTCTTGAGAAACTTGCCGTTTCCCCTGAGAAACCTTTTGAGTTCTTTGTGTGCAAATGCAAAGATTTTCTAGGGGAACGCAAAAGCATTGATATAATTTTTTCCTCCCATCTCATATTTTTTTTCATCACCATGTCCATCCAAAGTATTATGGATGGTTTCAAGTGATGCATATCGAGAATTCAGGGATACTGTGGCTAGGTTAGGAGGTGTTACAAATAATTAACCCTGATCCAAACAAATATAAAATTTTGTGTGTTTTATAGCTTGATTTTATATTTATTCACCTGAAAACGTCCATGCCCCAACCTGCCATCAGTGTGAAGACTCTTGGCCCAAGATCTCGTGTGGGATTGATGGCATAGCCGCTGTTGCTCCCCAGAGAGACACCAATGAGCAGCACCACAAGCCCCACACCCACAGGCTCACCTCCGGACACAACCGGCTGGTTTCTCTGGTCCGCCAGAGCCATCAGACACAGCAACAGCATGGCGGTGCCCACAACCTATTTCGGAGAATTTCAAAATATCTTCCTCTAAAAGTGCTTACTGGGTACAGTTGAGCAATATTTTTGCACATGATTAATTTTTAAAAGTACCTGGTCGAGGAATCCAGTGTAGATTGAGATGTAAGGTGCTGGATATGTGGCAAAGATCCCAGCTGTTGCTTTGGGACCAGACACAGTGAAATTGCCCCCACAATAATGATGTATAGCATCTATAAAGCACAGTACAGATGTGAGCGAAGAAACTTTGTGACAATTTATATGACCTACTCCGACACTAAGAACAAAAATAACTCCTCCTCACCATAATAAAGTGAAAAAATAGTCCCGGCAGCGAGGAATGAACCCAGAAACTGGGCGAAAACATACAGTGGCAGCATCTTCCAGCGCAAATGGCCGAACACGCACATTGTGAACGAAACAGCTGCATTCATATGAGCTCCTATGCGATGGAGTAAAACATTTTGCATTATTAATTGTCATTAATATGGAAAACAGTGAATTAGGAGAGCTCTGACCTTGGGGTCAAGATGGTCTCACCTGACACTTTTCCACCAATGTGCACACCCATAGCCACACTCAGTCCAAAGCCTATATTTATGCTGAGGTAATCTCCAAAAAACCCATTTCCTGTGACCACTTGTGCAACACAACCAAGGCCGAACACCTGGGATTCAAAAACAGTCTGTCAGAGAATATGCTTATCATGGATGATGTACAGCTAGACAGAAAAATAAACCCTGAATCAAGGCTTATTTCATGGCTAATTCTCAGATAAAAAATGAACATAAAATATGGATTTTAGTTTTAATTAAAGAGATCACGATTAGACAGAAATAGGTATTATTGTTAACTAAAACTGCAAGTAAAACTATTATTGTGCAGCTCACAAGGTGGTGATGACAGCATGTTTGTTTTTTTTGCTCTGTATTTTATTGATAATGTTTTTAATTTATTTTTATTTTTATGGGGATTTTGTGGTACTGAATTCAATTTATAGGAGTTATGATCCATTTATTGTCTGTTAACCACTTAGCATAGCAATTCAATTAAAAAACCTTGAAATATTGAATGCTTTGCAGCACAGACTTAAGTTTGGTCTCTTTTAAAGATGGCACTTGGCAGAATATTGCTAAAGTTTAAAAGGTTTTTAAGTTAGAAGTTTAGTTTATTATTCTGAACAAAGCACAAAAATTACTATTTAAAAATTAAATTTATATGAAATACAAATTTTCCAAAACATATTTTACTCTAAAACTGTAAGAAAATCAAAGCCATAAATCTAAACTGAATCTAAAAGTTGTGATCAAAATTTGAGCTTGATTGAGAAAAAAAGAGCTTTCAGTAAGATTTTGTTTGGGTGCAGTAACAAACGTTTCCACTAGAATAATTTAATTTCCGATTTGTTTCCAATGCCATCGTTTTTACCGTGGGCGATAAGTGTAAATATATATTTTTTCAGGACCGTTCAAGCTTTTCAAATCATGTCCATAATTTGTGTGCGTGTGTGTGTGCAAGTGGCAAAACCTTTACCAAATTTCTTACCATTCTGATGAAGTAAAAAATTACTAAACTAAAACTGAACTAAAACTAAAATAAAAGGTAACACATGAGGTTTTATTTGTTAACACAAATTATTAGTTAACATGAACAAAAAAAATATTTCCACGGCATCCAAAATATAATGGATGGTTTCAAGAAACATTTATTCACCAAATCAGTTATTAACATTTATTGCTAATCTCAGCACTTACTAATGCATTTTTCAAATCAAAAGTGAGAGTACGCGAAATAACTCAAAATTAAAGTAAAATTAAAATGAAAACTGAAAATATAAAAACAAAAGCTAATTCAAAATATTAATAAAATTATAAAAGTGTATGAATAATCCTAAAATAAAACTGGCCTGATTACAGCAACTCAATTTAGAACATAGGTTTCGCAAATGACTGGTCAGTTAGCGATGCCAAGTTTTTGCAATTGACATTGTCACATTGATTCCACCTGATCATGGAAAAAAAATATGTACAGCCAGTCTTTCTAAGAATAGAATATATGTAGCACATGGTCTGACACCAATCACCAATGCACTGACCACAGGCTGGCCACTCATACAACTGCATGTGGCTATGTCGATCCAAAGAATTACAATGACAATTATTCCAGAGTATATACAATGAACATGCAAATGAGCCACTATTAAACAGCATTATGAACTCTCACAAAAGAAACAACATCTCACCATCATGATAAATGTGCAGAGAGTCTCTGCCAGGACCACTCGAACGCATTTATTCTTGATCTTCAACATGTATACCAAAGTAGGTGCCTTATGGCCTTGAAAACCGTCCTCCATTGTGTTGACTTCCTGTTTCATTTCCTTTTGCTCTTTTTTTGCAAAGGGCTCTTCTCCCCAAGTTTGCTATTTAGGTTTTTTGAATGGTTGCCATTGAGCGTGTCTAGATTATACTGCAGTGTTTGTCAGCGATGTCTATTTATATGAAGTCTTTGCCACTCCCCATTACGCATGTGTGTACCCATTGGTACAGGGAAAGAGACAGGAAATAGACAAAAAAAACACATTGACAGCAGTCACGAGTCACGAGTCATTCAAACTTTCAAATGGTCCATCAGTATCAATTACAGTAACAGATAATCCTGCAATATATCATATGAACTGATGTACATGTTCTTACAGCAAAACTAATTTAACCTTGAGCATTTGAATGTGATTTTACACATTCAGTTTCAGCAACTGAATTGGTTCAAAGTCTCAGCTATATTTACAACTGTCACGTGTATGTTCTGTTTTCTGTTCTGCACCTGCTTGTGTCCTTGTTTGTAGCCTCAGTTTCCCATCAGTTGATCATTCTGTTTAGCTGTGTCTGTTTAGCTCCCTCATTTAGTTTATGTTTTTTTATTCTACCCGTTTTGTTCAGTTATTTTTCTGTTCTTGTCTCTTTAAGTGGTTGAGTAATATTGTTTCTCCTTCTATTAAAGACTCATTTGTTTCTAATCTCCTGTATCGTGTGATTTATATAGTATACACCCACGTCTGACAGAAAAACGGACATGGATTTACCAGCTGTACAGCTGCTTTGGTTTAGACCAGGAGCAGCAGTCTTTCGAGGCCCACACCTGGCATGCTTAAAGAATTTTCAAGACTGATCATTGAGTGAATTCTATCTAACGAGTCTGAACACACAGACAAAGCACGCCTATGCGGTGTTGGTCATTGGGGGAATTTTGCCACGTTTGTGGAGTAGGTGAACAACAGAAGGGCATTGTCCGTCGGCCTCGCTGAGGACAACATCACCAGCCCCACTCATTTGAGCCCAGAGACTGCATGGATACAACGGCAGAGCCATCTGCAGATGGTGGAATTGAGCCTGCCACGATGAACAAGTCAGAGACTATAAGTACTGAGCCACAAATTGCCCCTTAACCACAACTAACATCGAACCAAGTGTGTGAGCCGGCAACACCATGCATCATTCCGGGATTTTTTTTTTTGAGGAAATAGGAAATAGCTCAGCCCACACTCCTGCCATTGAGGATGAGCTGCCGCTGGCATCTGAATTATTTATTGATTTGAAAAGGATTTTTACCTGCATCTCCCGTCTCGCTGGTTCTGCCCAGCTCAGAATCTCCTGCATCCCTGCTGGTTCTGCCAAGCTTAAAGTCTCCAGTCATTGTTCCTGTCACTACCCCTCGGGCCGTCAGCCTGACACCTCCACATTGGCTCCTTCCTCCCTCCCTCCACTCCACCTGGGACCATTGGCCTTACATCTCCACCGGGCTCCCTTGATCCTCCGGCTCCACCTCAGTCACTCACCTGCGGCATGGACTTGCAAGGCGTCCTGCTGCGCTCTGTCTTTCCAACCACTAGCCTCCGTCTGGCTCCACCCTTCCTCCGGCTCCACCTCGTCCCTTAGTCTTTACGACTTAACCTCAGTCCTCTGGTACTACCATGGTTGGTCTTCACTTTGGCTCTGTTGCGGCCTCCAAAGCCTGTGGTGTCGTTCTGGTCTATCTGCTCACCGTCTGCACTCTGGGGTCCCTTTCCACTGGCTCTGTCTCCATCCGTGGTCCCAATGGCTTTGTTGAGGAGTTCTCCACCATGGCTCCTCCCTCCCTTGACACTACCATGGGTCCCCATCCTGGTTCGACTCTTGGTTCCTGCATCGTTACTCCTGGTTCTTCCCTTTCTCCACTCCCCCATGGACAGTTCTGTCTGCCCGTTTGGTCACATCGCTGAGGAGGGAGGGTTCTCTTGTGGAGGATGTGGAGTTGCCACATCCTCCACAAGAGAACCCTCCCTCCTCAGTTGGACTTTGTTTAGGGCGTAGGGAGGGAGGAGGTGTAATGTCACTTGTATAGTCTGTCTTCTGTGCCTGCCTGTATACTTGTTAATGTGCTTGTTTAGCTCCCTTATTTAGTCTGTATTTATTCTCAGCTTGAGTCCTGTGGTTGTTCCACAGTTTAACTGAGTGTACCTGCCCACATTTCCACTGCCATAGCTACAGTCTACAGGCCTCCTAAGAGAATTTGCAGATATGTTGTCCTTGATATGCCTCAAATTTGAGAGAACTTTAATTTGAGGACTTTAACATCCATATGGACAAAAAAGATTTCACAACAACAAAAGAGTTTTTATCTTTCTTGGAGTGCTTCGATTTAAACCAGCCCATGGACTGTCCTACACATAACAAAGGCCATACTCTTGATTTGGTGATTTTGGGGGAATCTCCTCAACCAACACCAATGTGTAGCATCCACCTGGATGATGCGACGGCAGCCATATTGCACCAGAACGCCCAGCACACACCAGCTTATTGGTGGGAAATGACATATTAGTATATAGGGATGATTAGGAGGCCTTGATGGACAGAGGCCAAGGGGCAAATTTGGCCAGGATGCCGGGGTTACACCCCTACTCTTTTTTGAAGGACATCCTGGGATTTTTAATGACCACAGAGTCAGGACCTCAGTTTAATGTCTCATCCGAAGGACAGTGCTCTGGACCCACACAGGTTGAGAACCCCCTGCTGGCCTCACTAACACCTCTTCCAGCAGCAACTTGGTTTTCTCAGGAGGTCTCCCATCCAGGTACTAACCAGGCTCAGCCCTGCTTAGCTTCAGTGGGCAACCAGTCTTGGGCTACAGGGTGATATAGCTGCTGCCATGATGTTCTGATCCAGAGATTTAGGTCTTGCTAAACGGTTGCTAAGGTACTCTATTTGGTTGCTAGGGAGTGGCTTGGCAGCTGCCAATGATGATACTCCAAATGCTGCTTGTCAGTTTGAATGATATAAACCAATGCTAAGATGTTCAGATTTGAAGATATCCCTCTTTGGGTTTGGGTTACTAGGGTATGGCTAGAACGCTTTTTCATCACCTGTGCAAAGATCGGAAGTCCAATCTCTTAGAAAAGTAATAGCACACCTCTCCTCAATAAGCTGGTCGATTTGACACCTCATTCATGGGTCAATGTCAAGCGCTGCAGGAGTAGTGCACCAAACTTTTATCCGGAATAATAAAAATAAGTGTGCAATAGAACAATAGTGATGCCTTGTTTTTGGCAAACACCAATAATGAATGGGGGAAAGTCACGTGAGAGGAGGCAATGGCTCCATCGCGCTTTGATTGAGCAGTTATGATATGATTGGTTTGTGCAGTAAATCCAGCCTCTTGTTTTCGTGCGCATTCTCATCGGCCTGAATGAAAACAATGATGGTATTAATGGGAATTTGGAAGACTAAGCAAACTATTTAGCCATTTCAACACTTTATGTTGTGAAATGTTCAAAATCCTATTTGAAATGATTGGAAAACAATGACTGTGGGGTTTTTTTGTGAACAAAAATGTAAATAAAATAATTGAATTTGGACTCTCTTTTTGTGTAATGTTTATTCAATTAGGAAAACTAAGTGTAGCAGTTATAAATTTACATTTGATATACAATATATACAAAATGTGAGCACTTTGACTCCTTTAAAACACATTGCACTCCACTGATATATACGCACACCTGACAAAAACCTTATTTTATTTGAACTGATTTGTGTAGCTATTATTACTAGACTTGAACAATCAAGAAATTCAAAAGATTAGTCGTTATTGAATCATTTATCCTTCTTTGCACTCTGTACTCTCATAATCGATATTATACATACCTTGTGCTTGTTATAAAGATAGCTTATCTCTGATTTGTATTTAGGAATGAAGTTGTAGAGAGAAACAGCTAAAACAGCTAATAGCTGACCAAAGTACAACACAATGTGTGTGTGAGTAGAATTTTAGTAATATTTTGAATTAGCTTTTTTATATTTTCAGATTTATTTTCAATTAGTTCAATTCAATGAGTTATATTTTAAGTTTTTTTGTGGTCTTGTCATTTTTATTCATCTTTTTTTTCTATTTCTATATACTTTTTAATTTATTTCATTTTTAGTTTTATTTCACTTTTACTTTGACATCAAAATATTTATTATTATTATTGCAAGGCAACCTTTCTCATTTCCGTTTAGTTTTTCATCTAGCATCTCAAGCTGGTTTGCCAGTTGCAATATGGATAGTTTTTGTTTATTGTGAAATTAAAGGTGACTTGTGTAATGTATTTGCCACTATAGGGGATATACAGTTAAAGACCCAAATACCAGATGTGAATAATTAATACTAGGAGTTAAAGTGCAATCAATGTAAGACATGAGTCAGAATTATAATAAATTGAAGAATTGTTTTACTGGCAATAGTTTGCAATTTCATCAGGCAGAAGTCAGCTTCAAGACTCATAAGGAGTTTGTATGGGCCACCCCATTTCCATTCTACACCAAGGTCTAAGCTATGTCCTTGCTTCAGGTTAAATTATTCTGATTGGCTAAGAAATAGATAAATATTGTACATTTCCACATATAAACAGATTGCTGGGTGCCAAGAGCAATTTGAAAGTGTTAAATTAACATTTGTTCTGGCTTTATATAGGTTCACACTAAATATAGATAAACTTACACTTTAAATAGTGTTACTTTTTTACACTTGCAACAACACTGAAAGTGTTCTGTTAACACCATTAGTGTAACAATTACACCAACACAAAAGGTACAATATATTCACCATCATACGACCCATATAAACACTGCAGATCAAAATGCCTCCATGTAGAACTTCAAGCTGTTGGCTTTTAGAAGTTCACCCATCTCACAGTATCTCTGTACTTTAAATGCATGATAGGCTAATGTTCTGTGAAAAGTTTGTCGACAATAAAATACACAGTGCCGTCAATGAAAAGTATTTTCCGAATCTGACTGAAAACTGGAATTTCATCCTCATTTGCATTGCATACAATGAGGTCTTGTCTATATCCTGCCCCAGTTCATGGATTGACTGAATGGGATTATAGCATTCCTGACAACTTGAATCAATGGTGTAGTTTCCTAAAGATAGTATTTACATCTGATAACTTTTTGCCAGATATTTGGTGATGATTTTGAAATTATTTAGTGTATTCTTAAAAACTGTGGACGATTTTTTTCTTTCCAAATATCCATAAACATATGAACATATTCTGGTGAGCAATTCACTCTATGTAACAAATTTTTCTGAAATATACTCAAACAGTAGTTTAATTTCAAGTTGCACAAGTCCTTCCAGGAGGTCATGCATCACATCTAGAGGCTTGGTTGAAGCAGGATCAGAGTTTGCAGCAGTGTTTATTAAATAGATATTCAGGAACAGGTAGAACAGGAACAGAAAAAAACACACATATAGTAACAACTACAGACAAGGAACAGACTGAAACACAGGACTTAAATACACAGGGAACAGATCAGGCAAACAAAACACAGCTGAGGTAAATTAACTTAAGGACACAAAGACAGGTGAAGAATTTCCTGGCAGGCTCTGTGGTACCTGATGTAAGATGAGTGATGCACAAACACAAATACTTTTATCTTGTTGAAATCTCAGACGGATTTATATATAAATAATGCTTCTCCCGGAAGACTACGCTAAATTAAGCCCCTATTTTAGTGCCATCTACTGTTTTAGAAGAGGAAGTTACTCATCTTCATTTGTGAGAAAATCTTCCTGGACGTATTTGTGAGAAAGTCGAGCCGAGAGATCACACAATCATAACAGACAGTTATGCATTTATGCACTAGATTTGGTATTTGTTCAAAGGTTACATGCAATTTGTAGGATGGTTTGTATTTATTTGTGAACTATTATCAAGGATCATTATATTTGTAAAACACATTATTGGTTACTCCACTGCATTTTCGCTCAAATTGATCTTTGTTTTTGCAAATTGCTTTCCGTTTGTTTCGAGTCAAGTTTCCTTTTGCGAAGCAGATCGAGTGTGTTTGCAAAATGCTGGATTTTTTTGTTTAATTTTGGCACATAATTCACTCCATACCTAGAAGGGTAATATGGATGCTGCGTAATTTGCGTTAATTTAACTCATTAAACAGTTAAGTTGAACACATCACAGACATTATCTATCCAAGATTCTAAAATATAAGAAAACTTATGATTAAACCGGCTTAAACTATATGCAACTCTTACCCTCTGCTCTTACCTAAAGAATCATATCTGGTCAGTCTGTCATATTTCTGAAAATAAATAATTTTAGCACTCAGGCAATGTTGAGAAACATACTAATATTATTCTAAATGGTCAGACATGTTAACTAAACATGAACATTTTTAAGTGGTTATATAGAAAGGTGATTTAAGCAATTTTGAGCATGGCATTAGCCGCTTTCCGAACCAGAGGGACTTGCAACCTTCCTATAACCCTTTTTCTCATGTTCCAACCGGACTAAATTGGGGATTTTTTAGTTCCTCAGACCGTAGTTCCTATAACTCTTTCAGTACCTAGTCTAGAGCGAGGACTTTTCCCTAGGTCTACGTTGATTGGTTCAACTTATAAGTCATGCCCACTGTCAACACAGAACTTGTAGCGCTCTGTCTGCCATACGCTGTGTGTTTTTGCAAAACATTACAACGAGGATTAAGACAAACATAACGCATTCAACCAGCTAATTGCTAATGCTAGCTAAACTTACCCGTCATTTTGTTTGCCTCCTGCGCTCTGCTCTTTTATCTTCTTCCATCATATTACTTAATATCATATTACGCTGGAGCCTTCGTCTTCTGTGTTTCTCTGTACAGAACTCAAGCATAATCTTTAAACGCCGCCGTTCGTTCTCCGTTATTAAGGTCCCAGCAAGACAGAACAGGATCATTGCAATAGCCTCCTCCATGCCTGGTTTGTTGTTGTTGTATGTGGCCACGCTACGTCTAGTGATGACGCTATAAAGACCGTCGCCGTGCTTGCATTACCCCTCCTACCAGTTCCTATGGCCACTTGGCCAGTGCGAACGCAAGCAGCAAAACCGAGTTTGGGGGAGAGTAGTTCTTAGAACTGTTTAGAAGTGGACAGTTCCTATGACTAAGTTCCTGTAACTACTTGGTCGGAAAGCGGCTATTGTTGTTGCTTTCAGATGGGCTGGTCTGAATTTCCCACAATCTGGTCAGTTACTGTGATTTTCACCTACAACCATTTCTAGGGTTTACAAAGAATGGCGTGAAAAGGGAAAAACATCCAGTATGCGGCAGTCCTGTGGGCAAAAATTCCTAATTGATGCTAGAAGTCAGAGGAGAATGGACCGACTGATTCAAGCCGATAGAAGAGCAACTTTGACTGAAATAACCACTCGTTACAACCGAGGTATGGAGCAAAGCATTTGTGAAGCCACAACACGCACAACCTTGAGGCGGATGGGCTACAACAGCAGATTACCCCACCGGTTACCTCTCATCTCCACTACAAATAGGAAAAGAAGCTACAATTTGCAAGAGCTCACCAAAATTGGACAGTTGAAGACTGTAAAAATGTTGCCTGGTGTGATGAGTCTCGATTTCTGTTGAGACATTTAGATGGTTCAGAATTTGGTGTAAACAGAATGAGAACATGGATCCATCGTGCCTTGTTACCACTGTGCAGGCTGGTCGTGGTGGTGTAATGGTGTGTGGGATGTTTTCTTGGCACACTTTAGGCCCCTTAGTGCCATTTGGGCATTGTTTAAATTCCACAGCCTACCTGAGCATTGTTTCTGACCATGTCCATCCTGGCCACCATGTACCCATCCTCTGATGGCAACTTCCAGAAGGATAATGTACCATGTCACAAAGCTTGAATCATTTGAATCATTTGGTTTCTTGAACATGACAATGAGTTCACTGTACTAAAATGGCCCCCACAGTCACCAGATCTCAACCCAATAGAGGAACTGGGGCTTCGGTGCCTGAATGTGCATGCCACAAATCTCCATCAACTGCAAGATGCTGTTCTATCACTATTGGCCAAAATTTCTGAAGAATGCTTTCAGCACCTTATTGAATCAATGCCACATAGAATTAAGGCAGTTCTAAAGGTGAAAGGGGGTCAAACACTGTATTAGTATGGTGTTCCTAATAATCCTTTAGGTGTGTGTATAGTTGTCATGGAAACCGGGCTAAATGAGCAACCAGTGTTACTGCATTCCTGGCATGGGCCAGACCTCTCAGATTAAATATATATATATATATATATATATATATATATATATATATATATATATATATATATATATATATATAAAACAAATGTAAATATTTAAATATTAAAAATAATAATATAAAAATGATAATGAATAAATTAATGTATTTTATTTATGAAATGTGGATATACTACTCATTAATGTGCAACACTTCAATAGTCTTTGTGGATGTTATTTCTGTTGGTAATTTTTCTCTTGATAATTGAGGTTCTCAAGTAAAATTTCAACATGCCTTATCAGCAGCAACAACAACAGAATAATCATGCTCTGATCATACTGTGATAGATATTTTTACTCTTACTCATAAAACTGCTTTTACTCATAATTGCAGGCTTATAGCTGCAGGTCTATTATAAAAGGATTTCCGACGTTAAGACCCAGAGGAGCCTGTGTTTACTCTGTTTGAATGAGGTAGTCTTGAATCATGACTTCATTGAATTTACAGTCTTTGCCCTGTTCGCGCGCACAGTGGGCAGTTCTGCCAGGGTCAATCGGACTAGGCATATTGTCTCTTCTAAGTAAACTGAGGATTTTAACTGAGCAACACAGACTTGTCAAATGAACTGGCAGTGGAGTGACATATATTCCCATCCATTATGGATGTTTTCAACGGCGATCTTGGCCATAATTGTGCGCGCGCAGCGGAAAGCACGGTGGAACTCCCGCGCTTGTCCCGTGGAGTTAAAAGGGAAAACTGCGATTGTCACTGGAGCAAATACCGGTAAGAATCTCAATGTTACCATTTAAAATGTTTAAATTAATGTTGGTGGGCATACAAATGATTAATTGGAAAGAATTGAAGAATAAATCACCTTACGCAGAATGCCAGTATCCATAACGAAACAATAAATAATGTGACTGTGACTGAAGTTCAAAGCATGTTTTATTATTAGAAGGTAAAAACTAGTTTGCCTTCGTATTTACGCAGAGTAGTGTAAGTCACTGCCAAACCGGTTAAACCAGCAGACAGGCTCAGGAATGTAGATGTTTCACATTTGTGGTACAGTCTGGCGTGACTGGATTAGCTCATTGTGGAAGTTTAACATGATTATGATCAAAGTAAAGATATATTTTTATTACCGAAATGCTGTTGCATTAAGTCACATAATTTTGTTATTCCCCAGTACAATTAAAAATAAAGGTTCTTGGCATTGATGGTTTCATGACTAATCTGGTTCTAAACAGTTAATGGTTATTCTATGCTGGTATCACTGCAAAACCCCCCTTTTGGAACCTTTTTTTAAGAGTTTAGACTAGGGTGACCATATTTTGATTACCAAAAACCAGGACACTCACCCCAGCAAACAGATGTGCCTATACTCAAATGATACTCAAAGTTTACTCAAAGATACCTTATTCATTTCAATACATTTAAAGTAGGTTATGCCTCCTCTGTATGGATAGAAAATGGTTATATTGTTATATGAAAACCCGGACATGTCCTGGGAAAACAGGACAGTTGGTCACCCTAGTTTAGACTTCTGGGTCATTCAACTCTTGTTTTGACCTCTCAGGGATTGGGAAGTTCATTGCCCTGGACTTTGCCCGTCGTGGGGCGCGGGTGATCCTGGCTGTGCCGGAGCGAGGCTCGTGGGACTGCAGCGCTGCAGGAAATCAGAGACAGCACTGGGAACCAGAACGTGCATCTGCGTCTGCTTGACACCTCGTCGCTCGAGTCTGTCCGAAAGTTTGCAGCACGGATCTTGGAGGAAGAGAAGGAATTACACATCCTGGTCAATAACGCTGGGGCCTCAGGTGGAACGGCCACAGCGCTCTCTCTTTCTCATATGTCCATATTGTGTTGTTTATGTCCATACAAACAGTGGTTTGTTCATTCTTACAGGCCTACCCCGTAAGATCACCGCTGATGGGTTGGAAATCACATTTGCAACTAACCACGTTGGGCCGTTCCTGCTCACCAGTTTGCTTTTAGGTCAAACATTCCCAATCTTAGAAAGACACACCTGCAAGCAACACTCATAAATAATGCCTATTCTTTGTATTGTCACACAGACCATTTGAAGAAATCAGCCCCAGCGCGCATCGTAAATGTTTCTTCAATAAATCACTGGAGAGGTGAAGTGGACTTCGCTCATTTCCGTGGGGACAATCTGAAACCATGTGATGGATGTTACATATAACCACACTAAGCTACACAATGTCATTTGGACCAATGAGTTGGCACGCAGACTTCAGGGCACAGGTATACATGTCCAAACTGAATCTCAATACTGACTGTCTGCTGTCTGTCATTAGAAAATGAGCAGAGTGTCATAATTAAACTGTGATTACTTGGCATTGATGATGGAATTGTATTCTGTATAATGTGTATAATGCAATACAATTATAACTTATGATGTTATTTTATAACCATGATTAATTAATGCACTCTATACCTAAAAAATTTTATTATTTTTTTTCTTAAAACAATGTCCTGACTCAAAACTCTCAAGTTCAGCAACAAAGAGAATTTAACAACTGGGCGTCACACATGTGTTTTCACTTTCTTTTCAAATAAAAGTTTTTTTATGACTAGACATGTTTTTGATGAAAAGGCAAGACACATGTTGGAAAGATGAGAATTTTACCTCTATTTAAACCATGATTTTGTGTGCGTGTTTCAGGAGTGACGGCAAACTCTCTGCATCCTGGTGTAGTTATGACAGATGTAATGAGAAACTATAACTTCATTATCCGATTCCTCTTCAACTTGATCGGCTTTTTCTTCTTCAAAGTGAGTCACCTATCAATTCAATTATGTTAAACCACACACAACATCTCCTGACTGCCAATTTCCTTGGCACGACTAGTGGACTAGTTCCAAAAATAGATGACATGTGGTAGTGCTTTTCATTCTTTCTGCAATTCTGGAAAAAAAATCCTAAACATTCCATTTAATAACATCTAAAGTTCAACTGTACACGAGAGCAATTAAACTTAGAAGTTTGTTATGTTTAAGCGTTATGCTGTTTTCCGGTTTTATTTAGTTTGGTTAGTTTAAAGTGTTATAGCAGAGAGCAGAGAGGCTGCACAGTTTGACAAGTTTGTACCCAGCACTGTATTTGTTCTCCCTCACTGTATTATGTGGGTAACACTTTACAATAAGGTTCATTTATTAAACATTAGTTCATGCATTAACTAACATGAACTAACCATTTGTTACTGTATTTGTTGTTCTTTGTTAACGTTAGTTAATACAAATCTAGCTGTTCATTGTTTGTTCATGTTAGTTCACAGTGCATTAACTAATGTTAACAAGATTTTAAATAAGTATTAGTAAATGTTGAAATTACCAAAGATTAACAAATGCTGAATAAGTATTGTTCATTCTTTGTTAATGTTAACTAATGTAGTAACTAATGAACCTTATTGTAAAGTGTTACCATTTTTGTGTTTACTGTGTGGGGAGAAATGTGCGGGTTACGTTTGTGAGACAATCAGCTGATTATTATTAAGACCTTTGATCCTCACCTGACTATGGCTTTGTAAACTTTATCCATGATGTGGTTTATAATGGACTGTGGTACAGAAACAGTGACAATGTTGGCTTACTCTGGCTACTCTCTATTTCTCATACGGCGATATGTTTGTCCCGTTTTAGCCACCGTAGCTTCTTCAAAAGGGAGGGGTGAGCAGTGGGCTGAGCTCTTGGCTGTGGGCTGTGCAAAAATCGCAACCTAATCGCTAAATGTTGCTAAAAATCACTCATTGCTCAATTAAGGTGCGTGCCCGCTTCTCCTGGTTTCCACATGTGTTTGTGCTTCAGAAATAAAAATCTGCTCTGTACAGCTATGATCAGCTGTTCGGCTGAGCTTTCGATGTTCTTACGGAAAGGCCGAAGCTGGGTGCGTTGTCCGAAAGCATCGTTGGCCAACTAAGGCCATACGCAGCACAGCGAACACAGATGAGTGACTAGCGCGGCCATTGGCTGTGCGCAGCAACTGCATGAACCTATGGCGTGGCGGCTCAGACGGGAGAACCAATCAGGCTGCTTTGCGTCCTGGAGTATCAGAGCCCGGCTGAATGGGCGTGGCCTGAACCTTTTTAATGCCCCATTCAGCCAAAGGTAGTCAGATTTTGTCTTCTTCAGCTAACTCACCACTTTGCTGATCTCTGGAAAGAAGCCTTCACCGCCATCGAAAAGCCTTCAGCGGAACAAGCCACCTGCTTTGCAGTTCTGAGGATGCCGGCTTCCTGTTTTTACTGGACGCCGTCTTCAGCCCTCTGTTCTGCTGTGCCATCTGGCGCTGATATCCTTTCAATTCGCAAAACTGGTGTGTTCGCTGTCGCCAACTGCTACAGGATGGAGAGCTAATCCGTCGAAGCCTTGCTGCTCCACTTCAGCTCTCTCCGGCCGTGTATACTCTGCCGCTGGCCAAGGTGGTTCGGTGCTTCACACCATGGCTGTACTCCAAGTCTTACAGGCCAAACTTCTCCATGCAATAGATGAGTCTGGACCTGAACCAGTGGCTTTCATGGATCTGAGCGGCGCCATGCACTGACCTGGCCCTCTGAGCCACAAAGTCTACAGCACAGGTGATCGGACGGAGCATTTCGGACCTGCCGGTGCTTGAGGGGCACCTGTGACTAAACTCTGACTGACATGGAGGATGCAGAGAGGGCATTTCTCAGACCCCCTTATCTCCACCACTGGTATGTTGGGCACTGGAGTCAAGGGGTTCACGGAACGCTACACAATCTTAAACTCTCCCCCAGCTCATGCTGGAAATACATTAAATGTAGGTCACGGGCCGAGGCCTGGCAAGCCATCCCCGGTATATCAGAATGGGTGTTGACCATAATAAGGCTACTAATGAGTCTACTCACTACAGTTTGCCTTTTTAGCTGTAGTTCGAGACGACAGTAAGAAGAGACAGTGGCTTACGTCCTTCGCACCGAAAGTATCAAAACTGTGGAAGCAGTCCCATTTTCACAAAGCGAGTTGGGCTTTTACAGTTACTTCCTCGTTCCAAAGAAGGATGGCGGCCTCACATCTAGGTATCACCCCATCACAGGCCATTTCTCAGATTGTCCTTCGAAGGGGCATGCTTACCAGTACACAATATTTCTGTTCGGCCTATCACTAGCACCTCATACTTTTATGAAGTGCATGGACACCACGCTTACCCCCTGAGACAGCGGGTAGTACAGAGTGTTAAACTACCTCGACGTTTGGCTGGTGTCCAATCAGAGGAACAGTTGACAACTCACAGTTCCTGGCTCCTCAGCCACAGAGAATGCCTAGGGCTCAGAATCAATGCTTCCAAGAGGACATAGTCTCCTGGCCAGAATATTTCTTTCATGGGAACAGTGATATATGCCATACAAATAAAAGCGATCTTTCTCAAGAGATTTCAGAGGATGTTGGGTCTTATGCTCGGAGCTCCAGCTTGGACTAATGCACATGCGTCCTCTCCAGCTCTGGCTAAAACCCTGTGTACCAACTCACTTATGGCGATTGGGCTACTCACAAATCAGAGCGAAACCACGGCTGTCAGCGGGCCTCCTTTATTGCCCCTTAGGCGTCAGAGCTCGTTCCACGAGAGGTATAGCCTCATCATGGGCTTGGTCAAGTGGAATAACTATTGAAGATATTTGTACGCCGACCAGCTGGGCCTCGCCGTCCACATTTATCAGATTATATAACCTGAGCGTTCCGCTTTACAAGCGAAGGTTTTTTCAGTGTAAGTTTAAGAACTAACCCCCTAGGCCATAGGGCTCGATATGTATATCTGGCCCTGGCTAAACTTCGAACTACGGTTCATATATATATATATATATATATATATATATATATGTGTGTGTGTGTGTGTGTGTGTGTGTGTGTATATATAGCATATACATATATTATAAGGACTTGGCCCTGTTAGGCCCATATCCTTGATTTCCTGTATAAGACTTGTCAAGTGACTGGTATCTGTTGGGATTGTAACTTTCTCTCCTCTGTGGGCCTCAGCCATCTGCTTTGGGTTTACAGTATGGAGCGAAGGTAAGCACGCACAGCATTTTGAAGTGGGTTCCTATAGCGTAAGCTAGACTTATGCAATACGAGAGATCTCTCGAAAGGGAATGTCCCGGTTATTTACGTAACCTCGGTTTCCTGAGATGAGGCACAGCCAATGGTCGCGCTAGTCGCTCATCTGTGTTCGCTGTGCAGCTGCACTGCATTTTAAAAATGAGTTTTCCCATAGCGTAAGCTAGCCTTACGCAATACTTGTTCCCCCATCTCACGGAACCCAGGTTACGTAAGTAAACGTTTGCATGACGTGGACTTAATAAAACCTTATCTTGAGTAAAATAAGCAAACTGACATTCAGTACAATCTAAATATGTTAGCAGTAATGTGATCTCAAACAGATTCATTAAATGAAGTTATACTCCACTGACATCATTAACCAACATGGTTGAACAATTTGCGACAATACGGTTTCAGGAAAGTCATGACTAGTTGATTTCTTCAACGATGCATCGTACTATGGTAGTAAAGCAGCAAGTTAACGTCATTGTATGGGAAACCTGATTGGTCAGATGGCCCAGTCTGTTGTGATTGGTCTACCATATCATCACATGGGTTTCAGCTCCGGAGGCTACCTCAGTGCTTGATATACAGTGATACAACAGTAAGGATGGAGTTGAATTTACCATATCAATTCGAGCCCGAGTCCTTGTCTTTTGAAAGTGCTTGTAAAGTTGATTTGTTTTCGCAGTGCAAACAGCATCTTCTTGGCATGTCCACAACACAACTGCAGTCTTCCTCTCTCTAACAACTAGTGTTTGAGAGCGGGTCAGAATTTGTAACAAACTTTCATAGGTTTGTGCAGGAAGTAAGACTGGAATTACTGGGGACAATCATTTGTTTTATTGTGCACTTTGATCTTTGAAACTTGGCTGACCTTTCACAAACAGCTATATTACATGCTGAATCAAAAGTAATATCCAAAAAAGCATAATAGTGCAATTTAACATTGATTTTTACAAAAGAGAGAACAGGAGTCACTAGTAGTGATGCATGAACAGCCAGGAACTAACTTCAGGAATGGCCTTATTTCCTGGAAGGTGTAAAATCAAAAGTGCCTATTGGAATATTTTTATTGCGCAATTCTTGATATCAAGACCAGTGACGTAAGTTTCATTTAAACACTAAAGGACACAAACCCCACAAGTGCGCTACAATATAATTTGTCAAATGACACTTGTTTTAACATGATGTGAATATTCAACAAAAATTGTTTATTGTCCATTGACTTTGTGTGTGCATTTTTCCACCACAGACTGCTGAAGAGGGGGCTTTCTGCCCAATATCTGTGCAGTGTCGGAGGAAACAGATGGAGTAAGTGGAAAATACTTCGACAGCGACTGTTCCCTTGTACTTCCAGCATTTCTTGCTAGAGATCCTGCTCTTGGAGTGAAGGAATATGAGTTCTGTGAGAGACTGACTGCTAAACCATAAAGGGGCCCTTCCACCTAGAAATTCTGTCATCATTAATTCATCGTCATGTTTCTCCAAACCGTATGAAAGAGGGAAACAGACTGAACTTTAAATTTTGCTCAATATTAACTTTTTCTTTAAGCTTCATCAGAGTCAGACCCATCTGTTTCTGATTGCTGTAATTTTAACCTTTTTATAAAGCAGATCAAGCTTAGTGAACATATTTTACAAATCTTCTTTGAATAAATAACATATAAAGGCTAAGTCTGCCATTATGTCTCTTTTTTTGTCCACTCAACAACTTTGATCTTTCAAACATGATGTTTTTGATGTTACTTTCTGCAATGTGGTAGTTATTTTCTCGAACTTAATGGAAAAACAGAATGTAGAGGCACTCTCAAAATGCAATGTGAATTCCCACTTGTCCCATGTAAACACATCCAAACGATTCAACATGTTCTCTATTTGCTATAAAGTGTTTTGCAATAACAGACATCCTCTATAATAAATAAAAGCTTGAATATGGGCATTTTTCCTATTATTTCCAACCAACATGCTGACCTCTCCTCAAGCTGACATTATACATATTGACCACTGTGAACATTCAATTCACACAAACACATTTATGCTTTTTATGACTAAAACACATCATCCTACCATTTAAAAGTTTGTGGTTGGTAAGATTTTATAATAAATTTTCATTTTATTGAGCAAGGATGATTGAAAGCGACAGTCAAGACTTTTACATTGTTAATATATATATATATATATATATATATATATATATATATATATATATATATATATATATATATATGTGTGTGTGTGTGTGTGTGTGTGTATTTCTAGGCTGTTCTGTAACACTTTACAATACAGGTGCACTAATATGCATTAATTCATGCTTAACTAATGCACAGATAATCATGAGTTAATGTATAACTCATGAAGAACTAAACCATTAATTAATGATTACTGCATCAGCAACTAATAAAGAGTCAATATGATTAATAGATTAAGTAATACACGAATTGCTACAAATTCAATGTGTCATTGTGTATTAATTCCTTGATAACATATTTTATTAACTAATAATATTAATGTGTTAATTACCACAATTAGTCAAGCTATGCATTTCAACTTCCAGTTGTCTGCTTTAATGAATCATTAGCTAATGATCTGCAAAGGTATCATAATGTTATGACTTTACTTGTTGAGGCACATCATTATTAACTAGTCATTTAGTAATTGTAGTAATTTGCACATAAATTTGCTCTAACAATGAAGTAATTAATCATGTATTAATGCATATTAGTGTACCTGTCATATTATCTGGAAGTTTGAATACAAGGCTTTGGCTCATTCTGCCTATTAACATATTAATTAACACTATTAGTTAAAAAAATGAGTTATTATGGAAATTAATCCACAATTACATATTTAATTAATAACAACTAATGTATGAACTAATACATTAACCTTACAGACTCTTAATTAGTTCCTAATGTGGTAATCATTAATAAATAGCTTAAATAATCATTAGTTACACATTAATTCAGTATTATCTGTGCATTAGTTAAGCATGAAGTTAATGCTTATTAGTGCACCCGTATTGTAAAGTGTTACCAATGTTTTGCAGCATACTAAAATTAGCATAACTAATACATAGTTCTTGAACAGCAAATTAGCATATTATAATTATTTCTGAAGAATCATCCTTTCAGCTTTTCCATCACATGAATAAAATACATTTTAAAATATTTAAATAAAACACAAATATTTGAAATTTACAATAATATTTCACATTATTTCATATTTGACTGTTTTCATCAGATAAATGCAGCCTTGGTGAGTATAAGGGACTTCTTTACAAAAAAACGTTTGAATGGATCACTGTATGGATGTACTGTAACCATTTAGTATATTAAATAACGATATTTAATAATATAGAAATAGTAACAAATTTAACAAAATTACAGGAAACAAGACCAATTAAGAGTAAAATTAAAGCATGTTGTTTAACAGTTTAGAAATTCATCTATATATGACAAGAAACTGATTTTGCATTTAATTTAATTTTATTATGATTAATTTACATTCATAGACAAAATATTTGAGCTTGCAATTGTGGCGAATCATCAGACAGCAATTGTCATTGAATGCAGAATTCCAGCCTTATTTCACTGTCAAAATAGAGCACAAACATCAGAGTAGTCAGTGTGTGAATATAGAAATACATTTTAATGCATGGATTTAAATTCTCCTTACCCATCTCGGGCTCTCCTACAATGCTCTGCAGCATCTTACCAAAAGCGGATCCAATGTGGCCCTTTTTAGCAGTGAGCTTCACCCCTATTTCTATCGGCTGGCCCTTCAGATGAAATCAGCCAATCAGAAACTCAGATACATTATGAAATCCTTAAAAAAAATGCTGAGATCCCTCACCACTGGCTCTTCTCCAGTCCCGTCAAAACAAAACTTCCTCTGCCTGTAGATCAGCATCCTTCCTCCCCTCCTTTTCCTGTGAGAAACAAAATAACTTCTTTCTTGAACAGCTCAGGTTTAACTGAAGGTTGAATTGAAATGAACACTCACCCTGAGCTCTCTCATCTCTTTGGGGCTGAAGAATGTGATGTGTCCATCTGCTTGATCAACCTGAAGAGCAACAATATACAGCAGGACCAAACATCCTGTAACCGCTCCGCGCATCTTTGGGGCAACAATGTAAAACGCAAATCAGCAAGAGTTAAATACAACTTGGGAGATAACATGGTGCATACTCATGCTTTTGTTGATAAGTTAGTTCCAGTTGTGACGTACATCAGAGAGAATTAGAGATAGGATCTATTTTATGATAAAATCAGTAAGAGTGAGAGAGACAGAGAGGTCGAGAGACTAGTACCTTTGTACAGCATGCAGGTGGCCTCCGTGACAGGCTTTGTGTTTGTGTGGTCAGAGAGCAGTCTGATTTATAGGAACCCTCAAAGCTCTTATTTACTATCTCTGACGTATGTTTCCATAAAGCTCCTCCACCTGGACCATGGAGACAAGCGAGAGACGCTGTAAGGACTTGACATAACTTGGTTGTAGTACCTATATAGTTACGTTTTGTATGTTAGAGCTCAGTAAGTGTAATTACCCAGGTAATGTGTTTTCTTTGTTATGGTAATATTAAAGGAACATTAGGAGACGCGGTGCACAACG